>JAHKKF010523457.1:0-11498 GCA_019740295.1 Labeo calbasu | reverse complement strand
CAAATTGGTGTGTCTTCCCATATTATTTTAATGTATTATCTGAATTATGAACACACTGGTTTGTAGTGCAAACAGTTTTACTGTTTACTGCATGTTGTTATTCTTCTCGTTATTTCCCTACAGCAACTAATGAAGTCTTGCCCATAGGCTTACATCCGAGTTGAAAAATAATGTCTACTCAAAGTCTACTGTGCCTGCGGTTTTATTCCTTGTGAGACACAATTACTGTTTTTCCAAAATGAGCCAGCCTCAATGACATATTCAGCTGACAAATGCAACCTCCAAAAGGAAATGAGACACAGCTATAGTATTGTTAAAGGTGCATTCAGCAGTTATTTCAGTAGCATTAACAGGGCGCTGAAGACAGCCTTTCTGTCTTAAAGGTGCAATAGGAGACCTTGGAAAATGTTAACTTTAGCCTGATAGCACTGAAAGCGAACGTCCCACCCTCCCAGCAAATCGCCATACAAAGCCACGCCGACTAGAGGAGTCTGTTTGCCGAGTCACAAAATGTTGTTCAGCCTAGATCAGTTACTAGGCTTCCACAAAAAAAAAAAATAGCCAGAAATTTCCCAATTATGCACTGAATGACTGCAGAATTCAAGGGTTGACTGAGGTAGTTGTTAGCAAAACTATTTATTGCACTTTCTTTGGTTTATTGATTAGAGAAAGAGTTAAGCTGCTGAAAGTTTTAATTGTGCAAGTATCTTCTCCTCAAAAAAGTTTCTTTTCACTTCCCCTTGCTTAGAGGGAAGCTTATGAAACAAAAAAGTTCGTGTTGTCTTGTTTTGTATAATGAATTAAAGCATGAGAACCAAGGACGCATCTTCTCGCTTAGTTTTAAAAAAACATTACAAAGGCTCAAAATGAATGCAGAGGTTGCCTGTACGAGATCAAAATAGAAAGGTTTAACCTTATCTAAAACACAATGACTGGTGCACTTACCACATCGGCCTCATCAGATTTGCAGTTCCTTTCTAACGCTGATGCAATCTGAAAACCACAAGCAAAACTAATCAAGTCCTATACACTAAGACACACATAAGCAGATATTCACAACACAAATTATGAACCGTCAATACAAATTATGAATTATGAAATTAAGAAACTGTAAACTAGGGATGTTCATTTTGGTTATTTTTCCTAACTGACAGCTAACATTCGTTAACCAGTTATTAACCGATAACCGACACGATTATTTTAAATTAGAATTTAATTATTTTAGAAAGTAAAGCGTCTGTGAAAAAAATAAAATCAAGTGATTGCACCGGCGCTGCATGCGCGCACACACAGTTAAGCATTGCTAACTTGACAATGCAGCCTTTATAGAGCCCGTTTATCTTCTTATATTTTTCATTCTTGTTCTTTTTTGAATAATGTTGAATTGAAAGGATTTTTTTGTGGAGTAAGGGGAACTAAAATAGCCTAGCCTATGTTTATAGTGTTTGTAAACATTTTGTGTCGGCATCAGGTCTATTTATGAATGTAATAACATTACAGAAAATGTTTGAGAGAAAAAAATAAATAAACTGTTAGTTTCCATTAAATGACCTTTTAAACCGTTTGATTGTAATAATTGGTCAAAATTCTTTCTGTCGGTTAACCGGTTAGAATGAGCATCCCTATTGTGAACACAAAAAAATACCTTTAGGGCGAGCTCTTCCTTCTTGTATCCCAAAAGGTCCAAATATTTCCCTCGTGCATCTTCTTCAAAATTCACCTGAGCACATAAATTGGTTACAAGTTCAATAAAGATTTGACTGAGTAATACAAGTATGACAACTTATAAACTAGTCTAGCGTCCCACCTTCAGAAAAGACCAAACGGTCTTCTCAAATTCACTCTGAGCACCTTCAATCTTGGTTTGGCAGTACTCCAGGAAATTTCCTGCAGTGAGTGTCGCCTGAAGTTGGTTTGATCGATCGAGGAAATCAGTTTCTGTCACAACCTGACTGATATGAACGACATGGGCAGCAGTCTGCTGTGGCTGTTGGGCTGCTGGCTTGATGTTGTCCAAAGTTACTAGTTTCCCACCAAACTGTTCACAAACAGAGAACAGCTGAGTTAGAACATGCACACTATTTTAAAGGTGTCTGCCAGATCTGTGGCCACTTACAGCGAAAGATGCTCCAACTGGTCTACGGATCCATTTGGGGGGTTTCTTGAGAGGTGTGACGATGCTCTGGGTCGTGGCGGTCTGAGGCAGCTGTAAAGGCGGCAGTGTTTTGCCCGTGCCAAAAGGATCCATATTTCCAAATGAACTACTTAACTGTTGAGCCAAAAAACATCAGGAGCAACCGTGAGAAGATCAGCGTTCAATGTTCAAGCTTATGAGAAAGTCAGCTTGCACTGAGAGTTCATTCGTACCTGTTCAGCCTGTAAAGTAATGGTGTTATCATTGCTTCCTCCCATAACGGAGTAAATGCTGATATGGCCATCAAAGGCAGCAGCAGAAAGCACAGCTGGGTTTCTGGGACACCACTGGATGTCAAAACACCACTGAGTACTGGTGGGCAGCTCATACAGGACCTGATTGAAAAGACATTACGTTACACCCCATAAAATTTTAGTGGCGCCACATATATTCATCACATGACTAAACCCTCACCTCAGCCGTGTTGGGGTTCCAGCACAGGATCCGGTTATCTTTCCCGCAGCTCAGGAGCAGCTCTGGATCTGCTTCGCTCCAGGCTATGGCTAAGATACCTCTGAAAGCACACATACAGACTGATGAGGATACAGAAAGACAGAGCGTCTGCTGATTAACTGATGTAATGTTCATATCTACCTCGTGTGGCTCTCCAGCACTTTGAGAGGGGAGGTGGCAAAGCGCAAGTCCCACATTTGGATGACAGGCATTCGGTCGTCTTCAGATGCCAGAACCAACTGAGTGGCCACCTCCGGGTTCCAGGCCAGACCAGAGCAATGCATCTAAAACACAACACAAACACGATCAAAATCACATGCATCATGGACACTTACATGCAACACGGTATCAGACAGTAATAATGAGATAGGACTACAGTTGATGTCAAGAGTTTACATCCTCCTTTCAGAATCTGCAAAATGTTAATTATTTTAACAAAATAAAAAGGATCATACAAAATGCATGTTATTTTTTTTATTTAGTACTGACCTGAATAAGATATTTGACATAGAATACATTTACATATAGTCCACAAGAGAAAATAATAGTTGAATTTATAAAAATTACATACACTTGATTCTTAATACTCTGTCGTTACCATCTTTTCACACTGACGACAACTGAGGGACTCATATGCAACTATTACAGAAGGTTCAAACGCTCACTGATGCTCCAGAAGGAAAAACAATGCATTAAGAGCCAAGGGGGTGAAAACTTTTTGAATCTGAAGATCAGGGTAAATTTAACTTATGTCTTCTGGGAAACATGCAAGTATCTTCTGTAGCTTCTGAAGGGCAGTGCTAAATTAAAAAAAATATATATGATATTTAGACAAAATTAAAAAAAAAAAAAAAAAAAAAAAAAAAAAAAAAAAAAGTAGTACNAAATTAAAAAAAATATATATGATATTTAGACAAAATTAAAAAAAAAAAAAAAAAAAAAAAAAAAAAAAAGTAGTACACATCTCCATTCCGTTCAAAAGTTTTTACCACCTGGGTTTTAATGCATCATATTTCCTTCGGGAGCATCAGTGAGTGTTTAAACCTTCTGTAATAGTTGCATATGAGCCCCTCAATTGTCCTCAGTGTGAAAAGATGGATCTCAAAATCACACAGTCATTGTTGGAAAGGGTTCAAATACACAAAAATGTTGAAAAGCCAAAGAATTTGTGGGACCTATAGGATTTTTCTAAAGAAAAGCAGGCAGTTTAACTGTTCAGGACAAACAAGGGACTCATGAACAACAGCTGTGGATCATTCAGGAACAACACAGTATTAAGAATCACACGTATGTAAACTTTTTATAAATTCAACTATTATTTTTTCTTGTGGACTACATGTATACACCTTTTATGTGAAATATTTTATTCAGGTCAGCACTAAACAAACAAACGAAATGCATTTTGTATGATCCTTCTTACTTTGGTAAAATAATTAACATTTTGCAGATTCTGAAAGGGGGATGTGAACTTTTGACCTCAACTGTACTTTAATACACAAGCATACCCAGGCAGCACTATGGTAATAACTGTCAAGCAATTACAATTTTTCATGTAATTAATTACACAGAGTGGCGATTAATTACAACACAATTTTTTATGTATTTCTTTCATGAATGTAAAATGCATTTTTTATTCATACAATGAAAGTCAGTGGCAACCAAAATAGTTTGGTTAGCATCAGTCTTCAAAATAAGTCACTGAGTCATTAATTTATTCATTTATTCAGTTTGTTCAAAGGGCTGATTCATTCAGGAATGTAGTAAAGTCTCTGTATGAATGGGCCACTGAAACACTGGTTCACCTGATTCATTCAGAAATGAATCACAGATGTGTGTTGCTCAGAGATGCATAAGTTCTGCTGTGGCTTCACAGGTCACATTTTTGTTGAAAACTGAGCTAAAACAGATAATATTGTGCTGCTTATCAACTGTATGAAATGTAAGATGACCTAAGCATTAAATGCATTAACACTTTTTAATGTGTTTAATAATATGATATTCTGTCATTAGTAAAGTACACCAAATTATTATGTATTAAAGTTAAATGTTGTTATTAGGAAAAGCTTAGTAAACTCAAAGCAAAGATGAATAACTGCACAAACCCTATTGCTGTGATCGCTGACTTTGATGATCAGGTCGTTCTTTCTCAGATCCCAGACTGAAGCTTTTCCGCTGGGACTGGCCGAGGCCAGGATGTGCTGCACTTGTTTGTTCCACGCCACACAGCTGATGTCCTCTAGGGGCTAAAGGCAACAGCAAAGTCAAAACTAGACAAGAGTGATAGGCGGTTGTTTACTGTCTCAGTAAAGCACAGCCTCAAGTCGATCCCTTGATATATGGGCTCCTTTTTCAAATCTATGGGATTTTTGGGCGGTTTTTCCCATCCACCAGGCAAAAATCTGCTTACAAAAGCAAATTTGCTCTCAGCCTTTCTCCTCCAGGGACCCCCATTGTTCACAATAATATTGAAAGTGGACAATATTCTTGTCTCTTTGATTTACAGAAACTAATGTGCACACTGATTAAAATAAGAAACTAAAGCAACAATAATTAAAATGAAATACGTTTCAGAATTCCAGAAGTTTTAAGATCTTAATGTCCTTCAGTGATCTCATTATGAATTTATGCGACTTTTTCAGTCATTTGTGACTCTGGACAAAAAATAAAGGATTTTTTTACTCACAATATCTACCCGACAAAATAGTTTAGAGCTTGGCGTAACTGAAAAAAACTTATACTCAAAATACCCATGACGTTTTAGACTTAAATCTTGGTTTTCCAAGATGTGGTAACCTAGTTTTTCAAAGAAAAAAAAAAAGTTGCTGAAAGTGTGAATTTTACTAAGAAATATCCTGATTTTTAGTTACATTTTAATGCATGTTTTATCCTATTTTAAATTATTTTAAGTCGTCTTGTCCCCCACTTGGTTGCAACTGTGATAGTGATGCAAAGACAATGCATTTGCTGTTTATCAGAAAGGAAGAACAAAACTAGACCTCTTTCTTGAGTGCATATAAGATTTTACCTGTGTTTTGGGTCCTGGCGTCATTGGGGAGCTCAAGCTGTTCAAATCCCAAATGTAGATTTCTGACTCATTTCCCCCAGAGGCCACAAGGTTTGTCTTTAAAAAAAAAAAAAAAAGTAATGTACACTGAGTATAACTTCACTTACTCTCATGGAAAAATTGTAATTGTAATTTTTGATTTGGGTATTCACCTGAAACGAGTTGACGTCGAGAGCTCTAACTGGTCCTGTATGCTTCTCGCTCTGAGAAATGATCACTTCACTGTCTCCAGCAATGATTTTGGAGGCGTCATAGAGGATGATGTTGCCGTTCTCTCCTCCAGCGATGAGGAGACCCGATGGCAAACTCTGGTCTTCAATGCCATGTGGACCCCAGACTAGTTTGTGGTATCTAGAGACACAACAGAAAGGTTACCACTGGGGTTCAAAATGAACACTTAAGTACAAGATGAGAGCTAATGTAACAGAAAGCTAAAGAAAACATCTGCCTTGACGATGCCATAATAATCTGCCATGATGCATCATACTGTTGCTGAAAGAACAAAACTCTGTTTTCTGATTTGGATGAGAAAACCGTCTGTAAATGACCAGCACATAACGTGAGCAAACGCAGTACCTGTGTGGAGAAGAAAAAGAACCACATGACTTCATGGCTAAAGAGGGATCAGCCAGATCCAATTCAAAGATCTCCAGTGATGCATTGGTGCTGAAGGTGGCATCGAGCTGCTGGGCCGACGTTCCTAGAAAAATAATCATCAGTGAGACAAATTAGACAAAACAGACCTCAGTCAGGGTGGCATCATATTTACTATTTAACAGAAACGAAACAGTGGCTGTGAGGGACTTATGTACAACGTGTTCAGTGGACTGCACTGTTGATTAACAACATACTGATTGTTCAGCTGACAAAACATATCTAAAAAAAAAAAAAAACATTCAGTTGACAAAAAAAATCTCCATAAAACTGTTTTGAAGTAAGTTGTTAAAGTGATAATCTAGGACCTTTATACAGTGTGTGCAACTGTAAAGACTAAGTCTGTCTCTCACAGCCTTGTTTTCATCCGTGTTAAATTCAGTACGGCGTCTAACCTGACTAAGGTCTATAATTAGACTTTTCCCCCCAGACTTTTGACTTTTCTAGTTGCTTCTGATCACTGTTTTTACTCAAACTGATTCACTAATGAATCATATTTAGACTGATTTGTGAACCAGTTTGACAAACTCATTTAAAAGAACTGACCACAAGAGCAGTATCAGGAAAATTTTAACTATTAATAACTTTGAAACCATTATACTTGATTAATTATTACTCATATTTTCATTATCATTTCTGATTGTTCATTAACTACTAATCTATTAGGCATTTCATGATATTGTAAAAACATGTCCATTCTCACTGCTTAGCCAGTGCAAGTGAAATTTCTCACATTAACTATACTGTGCATAACAGTAAGCGGCTGCATGTGTCTGGATGACTGAATTCAGTGACTGATGGCAGTTACCTGCTGCAAGATAGATGGGGTGTTGCTGCGCTGGACTCCAGGCCTGGATGGCTGTTCGGTTAATTTCTTTTAGCTTCATCCTATGATTTAAAAAAGATACATATGCATAGACCACACTATGATTATTTTAGTAAATGTCACTGTTTATCATCAATGTCCAAACTATGTTTAGGTATGGCAAGGTAATAAAGTTGTTTAAGTTAGTAGATTGTACAACTCAATGGATCTACCAAATGACACTTGCAGTTTGAGAAAACCTATCTAATAATAATTCTTATGACAATAAACACAGGATATATTTAACACTAGTGCAACAGCAGCTGAGACTTTGAAATGCCAACAGAAATAATATTATGCTACTAACTAATTTAAGACATAACACCTACAGCTATACAGTTTGCAAGATATTGGACAATTAATAATGTTGAGAATGAATTAGAATTTCATAATAAACATATAATACACATAAGAAGAGACAAGATGTTTACAACAGATATGTTTTAGTGACTGAAATGTGAAATCTGTCCACGTAGTGTCCATTTAAAACAGATAATAATGTAGCAGAGAGGCTAATGCAGCGATCTACAGAGGGATTTTCTGTTTCAAAAGTGTTTACCTTTTCTTGTCGCGCTTCCAGCGGTGACACACAGACTCATCCACGCACAAACACGAGCGTTAGAGTGAATTAGCAGAATAACTTTATGAAATCCGTGGGTTTGTGTGCTGCTGTGTGAGGTTTGTCCCGGCTGCAGATGGACACAATTCCACGTCCCCACTGCTGTCCATCAACGTGGCACAACAAGCCCCGCCCACTGACGTGACGACTTCCGGCAGCAACTCCCTCCCCCCTCAGGCGACAAAATCCGGCGGAAGAGCGCTATGTTGTGTAAGTGTGTGTTTTGGTTTTTTTGTGGCGCATGTGTGTGTTTGCTCTTTTCAAATCTCAGTGAGCTTTTATCAGCTTTAAATATCCGTTAGCGACTTGTAAGACTGTTTGTGTACGTAATATTTATTGCATGAAATCATATTCTCTGTGGACACATTGGCAGTGTATATCCCTTTACAGTCAGTATTATGACAGTACTTTGGTACAGTGATGCATCCAATGTTAATACCACAGTACTGAGTGATCAACATATTTATTTACCACGGTTATTTAAACCATACTCGAGGTGCTTTACAGGTGGCGTTACAATACATGTCTGAACAAACAAGCTAGTGCCAGTGATAGTTTCTGTGGTAGCGCGGTGCAGAAGTGACAGTATACGAAGAACTATAACAAAAAGCATTATTATACTGTGATAGTAAAAGAAGTGAAATTGCTGTTAACTGATAAACAAAATGCTTTTTGCTTTTGTACTTTAGTGCGTTTAAAAAGGGAATAAGTTTGCTCAAAAATAAAAATTTGCTAAATGTTTACTCACCCCCAGGCCATCAAAGTTCTAGTTGAGTTTGTTTCTTCATCAGATTTGTAGAAATGTAGCATTCCAATCACTTGCTCACCATTGGGTCATCTTCAGTAAATGGGTGCCGTCAGAATGAGTGTCCAAGCAGCAGATAAAAACATCACAATAATCCACACGTCTCGAAAAGCTGCGTGTTTGCAATAAACAAGTTTTAATGGTGGATTTGTTTCTAACAAACACTAGTTTAGAGCAGTGATTCTCAACCATTTTGCCCAAGACAATATTCAAAAGCCCTCCCATCTAAAGATGATATTTACAAATAAATAAACTCATAAATATGATGTTAATGTTGGACAACTTTAATTTTATATATATATATTTTTGGGATTTTGTGGCTTTAATGGACAAGACAATAAAGGGTGACAGGAAAGTACTGGGCAGAGAGAGAGAGGGGAGCGGGATCGGCAAAGGTCCTCGAGATGGGAATCGAACTCGGGTCGCCGCAAGCATGTGCGCTATATGTCAGTGCACTAACCACACACTCTTGGTGCCAAAGGAATTTTTAATGTTTTTGTTCAACATTTTAATTAAGATTGCATTACTAAAGATTAATTTAAGTCATGTAAACTGAATTTAAATTATTTTAATGACTTACTGAGGCCCCCTGCAGATTTGCAGAAGGCCCCTACTAGTGGCCCCTGGTCCACTGGTTAAGAGACCGCTGCATTAGAAAATACAGTCTCTGACTTTACAGAACATTGAAATGCATGAATTGCATTGTATCAAGCAATAAATAAATAATAAGATCAGAAAAACTAACATTTTAATTACATTTAATGTTATTTATTGTGTACATAATACTGTTATCAGCCAAGTATTTCAGCTAACATTTAGCAGAATAATTTATTCAGTGAAAATCCAGTTTATGCAAAATATGGAAGAGCATTTGTTACTGCTGTAGACAATCCTCCTTGACAAATATGGAGACTATAGTTACTTTCTATATCAAAACAGAACGTGTTATATTTGAAGATATTCATGAACAGTCTGTGAAATTTGTCTTTAGAATTTGACAGAATTGTGTAGTACCAGCATAACTTGACATTATTTGAATTTTGAGATATTTTCTTCTTGGTCGTGTGCCATTTCTTTGTCAAGTAAATATGATTTCTTATACCTTCAGAAGCTAAAACAAAATTGTTTCTTCTTTCAGAGTACAAATCCTGGACCAGAGATTGTCAGACTACATCACTCTATCCACTGCTGATAGATGGAAAGTAGACCGTAGAGGTTGAGTCGGGTAGGAGGAGCCGGTGGGTACATTGAGACACTTGGGCATCTGAGTATTGGTTTGCCATGTGACCAAACAATCTTGAAGTGCACATCATATCCAGCTGTCTGTAAATGAGAGAAACACTAGAGAAAAGTGGTAAGTTTGTTTTTATATTTGTATTACTTGGATTTAGTTTTTTTATTTTAATTTTTAATTTTTATTTTAGCAAATTTATTCAGCTCTAACATCATATAGTGCAGTCCTGAGACCATATTTTGAAATATGTACAACAAAGGTTTTAACTGAAAATTTTATATGAAGACAGTATTTCAATATATGTAATGAAATTGTATTAAATTAGAAAAAATGCTAAATAGAAGCAATACAGTACAGTAAAATACAGTAAAAATAGTAATATTGTGAAATAAAGAAACTGTTTTTTATTGTAATATATTTTAAAATGTACAGTTCAGCTCAAAAGTTTACATACACCTTGCAGAATCAGCAAAATGTTAATTATTTTACCAAAATAAGAGGGATCATACAAAATGGGTGTTATTTTTTATTTAGTACTGACCTGAATAAGGTATTTCACATAAAAGATATTTGCATATAGTCCACAAGAAAAAAATAATAGTTGAATTTATAAAAACGACCCTGTTCAAAAGTTTACATACACTTGATTATTAATACTGTGTTGTTACCTGTGTTGTTTTTTTGTTTTGTTTTTGTTTAGTGATAGTTGTTCATGAGTTTCTTGTTTGTCCTGAACAGTTAAACTGCCTGCTGTTCTTCAGAAAAATCCTTCAAGTCCCACAGGTTCTTTGGTTTTTCAGCATTTTTGTGTATTTGAACCCTTTCCAACAATGACTGTATGATTTTCAGATCCATCTTTTCACACTGAAGACAACTGAGGGACTCGTATGCAACTATTACAGAAGGTTCAAACGCTCACTGGTGCTCCAGAAGGAAACACAATGCATTAAGAGACGGGGGTGAAAACTTTTTGAATGTGAAGATCAGGGTAAATTTAACTTATTTTGTCTTCTGGGAAACATGTAAGTATCTTCTGTAGCTTCTGACGGGCAGTACTAATGAAAAAAATCATGATATCTGGGCAAAATAAGAAAAATCTACACATCTTCATTCTGTTCAAAAGTTTTCACCCCCCGACTCTTAATGCATTGTTTTTTTCTTCTGAAGCATCAGTGAGCGTTTGAGCCTTCTGTAATGGTTGAATATGAGTCCCTCAGTTGTCCTCCTGAGTGTATAAAGATGGATCTCAAAATCATACAGTCATTGCTGGAAAGGGTTCAAATACACAAAAATGCTGAAAAAACAAAGAATTTGTGGGACCTGAAGGATTTTTCTGAAGAGCAGAAGATTTTTCAGTTTCCGGACAAACTGAACAACAGAAAAACACAGCTGTGGATTATTCAGGTAACAATACAGTATTAAGAATCAAGCATATGTAAACTTTTGAACAAGGTAATTTTAATAAATGTAACTATTATTTTCTCTTGTGGACTCTATGTAAACGTCTTTTATGTGAAATATCTTTTTCAGGTCAGGTCAGTAATAAATAAAAAATAACGTGCATTTTTCATGATCCCTCTTAATTTGGTAAACAACATTTTGCAGATTCT
>JAHKKF010523456.1:5921-17394 GCA_019740295.1 Labeo calbasu | reverse complement strand
GCTGTGAAAAAGTTTCATAAAAAGATAAACCTCACATTTCAGCCTTTAAATAAAGAATTGATTTAATAAATTATTATATGTATTTTATCTGTTCCATACCTAATCTAGATAACTGGTCTGAATTGTTTAAATGTGTAGAATCCACTTAAGTTTGTTTTTCATCAATCGGTCAGAATTTATGCTACAGCAGGGCATGCAAATTCGGTCTGTTTTTTGGGCAGACAAAAACTGCACACAAGCTGAATGTAAATGTAAGTCTCTGTAAATCCATTGTATGACACTAGATGGCGCTTATGGAAAAGCCGAATTACAGCTGTTTCCGTGAACTCCCTGGATAAAGGACACATTGCGTCATGAACACTACTTTAGACATTACATGGAGCGAAGGTAAAAACAAAATGCCATCGAATCTTTTCTGAAGACAATCAGAACCTTCAGAGGTACGTTCATATAATTACATTCATATAATTAATTAACATTAATAATGTTTCTGCCGTTGGGTGCCCAACCCCCAATTGCGAAGTGAAACATACAGGCTGCAAATACATTAGTTACCAAATAATACACACATTCTTTCTTTTGAGGGTTGCCCTTCACTAAATAAAATGATTTAATAAATACCTGTTTACAATAAGCACTTATTCGCGCGCACACAGGACAATATTTGAGGGCGCACACTTGATATCTGATTCTGAGGGAGCGCAAAGCCATGATCACGATATTTATGGGAGAGGAAACCCGCTGCAAGCCGAGAGGATTCGTGTTGGCACCCTCCCATACAATAATGCACTCCTGACATTTACCATTAAAAATGAACTTTGAAAACGAGAATAAAGTTGTAAAATTTGCAATGCATTTCTTATTGCTTAAAATGAACGGAGACATCTCGTGTTTTTCTGTGGGTGCTCGGTTATTTCCGTAGGGATTGGCGCCTATTGCCGTTAGCTCTCTTTTAAAACATCCACTGTCTTTCCACACAAAACGAAACTACTCTGCATGCCATGCGCAAATGAGACTGTTACTTATAAGTATGTTTTATGCTGTACAGTATTTATTTATCATTAGTTGTTCAAATCGCGGTAATCAAATACGGTTTTAATGATAATTAAAATACGAAACGGTAATACTAACCGTGGGGAATTTTATCATGATTTATCGTCAAACCGGTAATCGTTACATCCCTAGTAGTATGAGGGGTAAGGGAAGGGCGAAGGCGGTTAATATTACGTAGATGAAAATAAGCAGACCGAGTGATATTGTTAATATGTGATTGAAATGACAGTGTACTGTCCAGGATGACACCCAAACTCTTAACCTGAGTAGAAGGAGCAACAGTGGAATTAGCAATTGAATGAGAAAAAGTCTTAGTTTTGGATAAAGTTGATTTAGTGCCAATTAGAAGAAATTCTGTTTTGTCACTATTTGAGGAAATTGGAGGAAAACCAAGATTTAAGTTCAATGAAACAGTCAGCGAGGGCAGAAGGAGGGAGAGTGGAATTAGGTTTGCTGGAGAGGTAGAGTTGGGTGTCATCTGCATAACAGTGGAATAGAACGTCATATTTGCAGAAGAAACTGCCAAGAGGAAGTAGATAGATAATGAAAAGAAGGGGTCCCAGGACAGAGCCCTGAGGCACACCAGCATTAACGGGAGGGAGTTGGGAGCTAAAGGATTGTAACTGAATGAACTGAGTGCGCCCTGAAAGATAAGATTTAAACCAGTCTAAAGGAGTGTGTGTGATGCCAATAGAGATTAACCTATTGAGAAGGATAGAGTGAGAAATAGTGTCAAAGGCTGCACTCAGATCAAGAAGGATGAGAATAGTGACTAAACCAGAATCTGCTGCCATAAGAAGGTCATTAGTGATTTTTGTATGAGTGCAGTTTCTGTACTATGGAAGGGGCGGAAACCAGACTGGAATTGTTTGTATAGGTTATTACAAGCTCGATGAGAGTGAAGTTGAGCAGCAACTATTTTTTCAAGGTTTTTGGAAAGAAAGGGTAAATTCGAGATGGGACAGAAATTATTGAAGTTATTAGGATCGTCACCAAATTTTTTCAGTATTGGAGTAATGGCAGCAGTTTTAAAGAAGGTGGGAACAATTCCAGTGCTGACAGAAGAGCAAATAATAGCAGAAATGAGAGGAAGTAGGGAGGGGAGGCAGACTTTAACCAAAACAGTGGGAAGAGGGTCCAGCGAACAGGTAGAAGACTTTGACTTATGAATGAGAGCTGAAATATCTGCGGCAGTGGGAAGCTCAAAAGAAGAAATGGAGTAAGCTATAGGGCAGAAATAAGAGGAAGTGCTGGAGGAGGAGTTTGAACCTAGATGCTGGTGGATCTTATGTATTTTCTCATCAAAAAAAGACATCAAAGAGTTACAAAAGGCAGATGAATACAGATGAGGGGGTAGAGAACATTTATATATAATATATATATATATATATATATATATTAACAGTGCGATACGTAACGTAGCCTATATTTGCTGAGTTTCAGTTCAGTTTTGTGAGAGAGAGTAAACTCACATGGCAGAAAGCGACATCCTATTTGTTTTTTTTAAATTTGATGGTATGAGGAAACAGTTGAAGTAATCACACAAAAACACAAAACATATCAGTTCCAGGCTTCTAGCATTGATAACTTGACAGTGCAGTTGGTACTTTACCAAAATAAAACACAGTGAACCAAACATCAGCACGTCCGCCTCACTGTGTCACCGTTGGAACGCGACTGAAGTACAAAGTCTATAATTTACATAATAAATAATAGTTTAGCATTTGGATGCATCGCACATATGGAAATATTATGGAATATTTGGATTTGTGCCAAATGAGAAAGGTAGGATACAAGAGCACAAAGCTCCATTTCGCAAACAGTTGAGTGCGCAAGCCTGTAACGTTATACTCATTTGTCAGTGAGAGACGTGTTCCACTGTCTAGTGGTCTTTGTTTTCAAGTGCGCAACTCCTGGCATTCGCTGTTCTTCTGCTGTCCGTTATCGAACAGCGTTGCATTACTGCACCCCCTTCTGGATTGAGGGTGAATTGCCTGTATTCGTTGTAAGGCCTCATGCACCGAACCGAGATGCATCGTTACACCCCTAATATATATATATATATATATATATATATATATTTACCCTGAGGAGATGGTCTAGAAGATGTTTCAGTGGTGTTCTCTAATTTATATTTCTTTGTAAAAAAAAAAAAAAAAAAGAATGCTAAAAGAAACTGCTAAAGCTGTATTTTTTAAATAAATAAATCACACTTAAAATGCAGCAGAATATACTCTGAAGCACCTAAACTGTCCATCTGTTGGGCAAATGATCAATCCACCCACTCATCAACCCACTCCTCTATCTTTCAGGCCAACCATTGATTAGACCATCCATCCATCCATCTATCCATCAAGCAACATGGACACATACTCACAGGTACTGCAGATGTCCAAGACCAGCAAAAGCATCATCAGAAATCAGAGAGAATGTGTTTGAGTTCAACAGCCTGTGAAGAACAAAAAGAAAGAGACAAAGGTAAGAACTTGTACTTTCATTGAGCTGGACATTTAATACATTTTAGAGACAGGTTTAAACTGTCTTAGGGTCAGTACTATATATAGATGACAAACAGACAGCCTTTGTTATATGTTAGCCCTCTGAAATAACACAGATGGCCAAATCAAGAGCTCCAAGTATTACAAGCACACTGTGTACTTCACTGATAGTCCTCTACAGACATTAAAATGAAAAATGAGTCCAGTAATACAACATCTTTATGTATGGTTTGAACTAAAAAGACAAATAATGTACAAGTTGTACAACTGTAGTGTATTTTAGATCTTAAGACTGTTTTTAAACATCTGTAATTGCAGGTAATATACTTAATATACTTATAATATACTTATAATATATATAAATAATATACTTATTTCAACTGTGGTGTTATTTAATATTACATTTAAAACTAATATATTTTAAATGTAATAATTTGCAACTTCATAATTACAAATAAACTGTATTTTAATAAGTCATATTTGAAATGGCATTAAGTATATTTTAGTTTACCATAAATGCTCGTCACGACTTCTGCCGATAAGAGAGCTGGACTAAAGCTTGTCAAATTTTCACATTTTAAAGTTTGTGTGCATAAACAGAGAAAATTATGGAAACTCTGTGTCTAATAGATCTGAAACATTAAAGGCTGCACTGCCTGCCTAGTATCACTCCTTTTGGAGTTTATGAATCCACAATAAATTCCTGTGGTTGAAAGCACATCTTGCCTATTGGTCTCAAATATCAGACACACCGCGAAGCACACCGTCTTCATGACATTTGACTGCTATATGCAAATTACTTCAGCGAGGAACAGAACGAGAAGGACAGATAAAACTGCTGACAGTGAATTTGTGTCTGTACACAAATACCACCATATTTTCATACAGAAATATAGTTTAAATGTTACATATTTATACTAACTATACTATACTATATTTTCCAAAGCATTGCAAATCTGATATTGCAGGACGTGTTTAATTTGTTTACTGATTCAGTGACTGAAGAATTGGCATGCTGTCATTTGAAAACAAACTTCTCTCTTGTGTCTTTCTCACACACGCACATGAGGGAGGACAGAAACGCTGTTGTTGTGCGAGTGTGGGCAGTCTGTAAATGGAGGGTCTGTCACTGATACACATCACACTACACACTGCTCAGACATGCAGCTGACAAACACTACAATCCTCACACTTTTTTCACTTTTAAACACACACACAGACCATAATAAGAAAATGCAGAGGAGGATCATTGTGTATTTGGTACTTACAGAAACTGCAGTAGGTGCATGTGGGAAAAAGCTCCTTCAGGGATTTCTGTGAAAGCAGCGTTCACCATAGTCCTGAAAGAAAAGCAGAAACCACCATAATTATCATTATTATTACAAATACAATTGAAGTCAAAAGGTGACATACACTTTGCAGAATCTGCAAAATGTTATTTATTTTACCAAAATAAGAGGGATCATACAAAATCCATGTTATTTTTTTTATTTAGTACTGACCTGAATAAGATATTTCACATAAAAGATGTTTACATATAGTCCACAAGAGAAAATAATAGTTTCATTTATAAAAATGACCCCATTCAAAAGTTTGCATACACTTGAATCTTAATACTGTGTTGTTACCTGAATGATCCACAGCTGTGTTTTTTTGTTTAGTGATAGTTGTTCATGAGTCCCTTATTTGTCCTGAACAGTTAAACTGCCTGCTGTCCTTCAGAAAAATACTTCAGGTTCCACAAATTCTTTAGTTTTTCAGCATATTTGAACCCTTTCCAACAATGACTTTATAATTTTGAGATCCATCTTTTCACACCGAGGACAACTGAGGGACTCATATGCAACTATTACAGAAGGTTTAAACACTCACTGATGCTCTTGAAGGAAAAACCATGGATAAAGACCCGTGGGGTGAAAACTTTTGAACAGAATGAAGATGTGTACATTTTTCTTATTTTGCCTAAATATCATATATTTTTTTCATTTAGTACTGCCCTTCAGAAGCTACAGAAGATACTTACATGTTTCCCAGAATACAAAATAAGTTAAATGTTCCCTGATCTTCAATGCATTAATGCATTGTGTTTCCTTCTGGAGCTTCAGTGAGTGTTTAAACCTTCTATAATAGTTGCATATTAGTCTCTCAGTTGTCCTCAGTGTGAAAAGATGGACCTCAAAATCATACAGTCATTGTTGGAAAGGGTTCAAATACACAAAAATGCTGAAAAACCAAAAAAATTGTGAGACCTGAAGATTTTTTCTGAAGAACAGCAGGCAGTTTAACTGTTCAGGACAAACAAGGGCTCATGAACAACTATCACTAAACAAACAGCTGTGGATCATTCAGGTAACAACACAGTATTAAGAATCAAGTGTATGTAAACTTTTCATTTTTATAAATTCAGCTATTATTTTCTCTTGTGAACTATATTTAAATATATTTCATGTGACATATCATATCCAGGTCAGTACTAAATAAAAAACAACATGCATTTTGTATGACCCCTCTCATTTTGGTAAAATAATAACATTTTGCAGATTCTGTAAGGTGGATGTAAACTTGACTTCAACTGTATAGTTGCTTTTGCAACCATCTTAAAGTAAGAAAAGAGTTCTAAAAGAGTTTAGAAAAAAATCTCTTTAAAACATTTTAGAAAATAGTATTAGAACAGTCTCTAAGATTGTCACATTTTCTGAACACAGTCCATCCTCAAGTCTTTATGTAGAAAGTAGTGTATGATGTACTTGGAAACAATTTATACTCAGAAACTGGTATTAAATTTCACAAATAAATACATAGGCAGAGTATGTATCATGTCTTTAGACATATATGATATATGTAATATATGGGATGTTTTGGGATTTGGGATGTTTAATTGTCATCAGATGAAGCCCAGCAGCTTGGAAGAGTAATAGCATTAGATGAGTATGTATTTAATATTTAATACTTATATAAAATATATTTAGGGGCTTTAACTCTAAGTATACTCTAGCATTATGATGAATAATTTAGCAAAAGCGCCACTTTTCCCTAATGTTTATATCACTTACATAGTCATTTTTGTCTAATTTTGAGCAGTTACGCTTGGCCTTTTTCTTAAACAGTTGCTCCGCACACCTGAAAGGATCTCACAATTTAATTACTAGAAAGTAGGACAGATCTTCCTTCCCTCTTATATTCTCAGTCTGAAAATAAGGGCACCACCAGAGTGCAAAACTCTATATTACTCAGCTAACATGAAATCTACAGCTTGAGAAAATCAGAAGCCTTTATCAATGCTTTCTTTAAAATATGAGTCAACTCAGTTGAAAAACCTGGTTAAATAAGTCTTTATATCTAATATTGTAAATAAAATCAAACAGAGAGAAGACAAACCCTAAGACAGTTGATGAAATCAATGGTATCTGCGGTTATGTACTCCCTGAGGACAATAAGTGTGTATGTGGTGAGGTTTCTGTGGTTGTGTTTCTAGCAGATGTAATCTGACTGAAAAAGAGCAGCATATAGACTTCACCTCATCTTCTATTAGCTGAGCAAGCTGGCTTTCTGTTCATGTGTCCAGTCAGTTTAAAGGAATAGTTCACCAGCTCACAAAACTCTCAGAAAGTAGTCCATTTGAGTCTATGTTATGTAACATGCACTATATATGCATTATAGTTTTCTGAGTGACAGAAATTAAGTCACTGTTCCCTTCCACTGCAGCTCTGACAACAAATGAGGTACTAATGCTAAAACTTTAATATATAGGACAGTATATAGAGTCAAACTGAATGCTTTGTAATGTGTTTTGTCCTCTTTTAGCTTTACAGGCCAAAACTGATACTATATGTAAATATAGACTGTATCAATGTATTATCATGCCATTTTAAATCACAATTTTGAATGGCGTCATGCATCACTTGACAGATGACATAATGCCCAACTCAACTGTTTCCTTCTTAAAAATCCATGTTATGCTGCTGAGGAAATGGTGTATGCACAAGTACATGAGTGCAAAACAACAGGAAATGATTGCATTCATATTTGTGACCCTGGACCATAAAATTAGTCATTAGTAGCACGGGTATATTGTGTAGCAATAGCCAACAATACATTTTATGGGTCAAAATTATTGATTTTTCTTTTATGCCAGAAATCATTAGGATGTTAAGTAAAGATCATGTTCCATGAAGATATTTAGTAAATTTCCTACTGTAAATATATCAAAACTTAATGTTTGATTAGTAATATGCATTGCTAAGAATATCATTTGGACAAATTTAAAGGCGATTTTCTCAATATTTTGATTTTTTTGCACCCTCAGATTCCAAATTTTCAAATAGTTGTATTGTCAAATAGTCGTATTGTCCTATCCTAGCAAACCATACATCAATGGAAAGCTTATTTATTCAAATTTCAGATGATGTATAAATCTCACTTTCAAAAATTTACCCATATGACTGTTTTTGTGGTCCATTGTCACATTTTAGCTTTCTCCTATTTTGAATATAAAAAAAAAATTAGAGAAATAAGTACACGTGATCTTTCCAGTACTCACAGGGAGATGATTCCTGGTGGGAAGCTCTTGGGAATAGCTTTGGTGTCCACGCAGAAGGCACTGTCTTTAGTACAGGAGCAGGTGGCTGGACATCGAGGGGTTTTTGGAGCTCTGCGGCCCGCTGCCATCCCAAACATACAGAAAAGCAGCACGCAAACAGACAGCCGCCAGTCCGGCCATCGTAGGGTCCGTCTTGGCCTTGCTTCCATCTTCCACCTTCTCTTCTCCAGCTCGAGTTTTCTCAACAAACACAGATGGCTGGATGATCCTGGGTTTTTATCAAGAAAACTGCAAGAGAAGAAGATCCTGGGCGTGAATGAGAGACGTGGGGAGGTGTTAGGCTCAGAAGAGACGGGTGGGCTGTGACTAGTGTTCCCTGGGTGCGTGTATGAGGGTGTATTTGATTTTCTCAGTGTTCTCTGCAGTCTCTCTCTCTCTCTCTCTCTCTCTCTCTCTCTGTGGTGCAGCTGTCAGAGCACAGACTGCAGGAGCGTATCAGCCAGCGCTGCTCTGCACACGCTCAGCCTTAGACCAGAGTGCAGCAACGCTGACACTGAATTATTAACAATCACATGGACTAACACTTAAGCTGCAGTAGGGAACACAGCAGAGAACGTAGTGGGATGGGGAGGTTGGACCATGGTGAAGAGGCAGGGGTGATGAACCGGTGAGTGGAGGTTATACTAAATAATGTACTGCAAGCCTCTTGTTTATGCTCAAGCATCACATCAGTGCGCAAGCTTGAAAAAGCACCTTCTAGAACAGTATTCCACAAACAGGAGTTTGTGAAGGAAATATAATTCATTATATACAATGCAAAATAAAAATAAATAAACAAGACAACATGATAATCGTGAATAGCATACTGCGATTATCAAATTAAAGGCTGTGAATGAATTAAATAACTGTATAGTGTGACGTGCTGTGTGTTTCAAAGCGAAGCACGGCACTGTGTTCATGTGAATAGCTTGTTTAGAGAAAATGACAGAAAACTACAATTAGTTTAACATCCATACTGTGCACTAGGTTTATGTTATTTATATATTTTATAATTTTACACATAATTGCATAATTTCCAACATTTTTGTTGCCAGAAGTTTACATTTCACCATCTGCCAAAATAAAAGCTTGAAGAATTTAAATATATATAAATTAAATTATAATATATATTAAATATAAATTAAATATATATTAAATGTTTGAAAGTGAAGACACAAATATTAGTATTGTAATGTAAAATAAAATTATTGTTAGAACTGTAATCAAACACTTTACGAATGTAATAGCCTATATTTCTGGCTTAATAATAATAATAATAATAGTAATAATAATACATTTTATTATTATTAAATAATTATATATTAATAATTAATAATAACAATTATTATTAATTTGATTGGGTTTCTAAAAACATTAATGTGAAATGAAACAACTAAAAATAAAGGTTGTGTCCACCTTTAAGTTCAGTTACAAAGTAACACGAAAACACTTACCAACCAACAAACAAACAAACAAATAAATAAACAATTTATCTATTTACTTGCATGTCATGTGATCATTAACCAACAATCAGAGAACTGTGAAGATGCAAATTTGTCATTAAGTTAATATTAACCAGAAATATTAACCTAAAAGTGTGTACTTGAAGTAAATATTTTACATTTAAGGGGGTACAGCTAACAAAAAAAGTTCTGTGTGCCCCATCATTACTCATTTTGTATATTTCCCTTTTTATCGCTCATTTCAGGACTTGGAGCCTTACTAATGAGCTGATTAGTTGATGAGTTGAATCCGCTGTGTTTGATATACAAAATGTTCAGTGTTAAAGGAGACATATTATGCCTCTTTTTACAAGATGTAATATAAGACTCAGTTGGCCCCAGAACATATCTGTGAAGTTTCAGCTCAAAATACCCCACAGATTATTTATTATATCATTTTGAAAATGGCCATTTTAAGTGAAAGCAGAAACATGCTGCTTTTGTGCATGTCTCTTTAAACAGGGCTGTGCCTTTACAGCTCTTACATCAGATACTCTGCTAAAAAATCTGTTTGGTTTTGATTATCATGTCTATCACACTGAAATCATGTGTTTTAAACCATATTAGTTTAAATTAGTTTCTGATAAAGGTTTTCTGAGCGCACACACACAGAAAGCAGCTGTCACACGGCATGTGAGTACTAAACTGAGTTCTCTTTCGTGTCTTAATATGCTTAGATTGTCAAATACACACAAGTTAATATTAAAAATACACATAGTTACAAAAACAGTCAGTTATGTCTGTAAAGGTAAACAGCTGGGAAAGAAATCATGTTTATATTAGATCTGTGTGGCAGCAGCATAATATTCAGTAAATAAATCAATAAACCCACTGCTTTCTTGTCTCCATTGAGGCTGGAACTCTAAATAGTGATCTGTGCTCTGTGCAGCCAAAGACAGTATTATAGTACTTAAACGTGGAAAAATTTTAATTGTCGTGATATACCGCCTTTAAGAGGTGGCCAGACTAAAGTATGCAGAATTCCTTTGGACACTATGATGTCATGCTCTGTAGTGTCTTATTTAAAAAAGTATGACAAAAAATATATAACATATAACAAATAATAATAAATCCAAAATGTAAAAGTATACAGCTAAGAGTTCACACCATAAGGTGTCAGTCCTTTATTGGTCACACGTCCATCTTGTGAGTTCACAAGACTTGATCTTTGGAACACAGCAAATGCAGTGAGAACATCATTGCTTTTACTTGTGTTGACATCACCAGTATTTGCATATGTATGAATGAAAGTGAATGGAATGACAAGTGTGCCCACTGCTTGGAGAACTCTAGGACTAGAGTTTCTAAACACTGTTCTAGACACATGTTGTTAAGGGACAGTTCACCCAAAATAAAAACATTCTGTCATCATTTACTTACCTTCATGTTATTCCATAACTCCTAAGACTGTAGTTCATTTTCAAAACATAAATTAAGTAAATTAAGTAATTTGTTGTATTTAAGTTATATTACAAAAACATGAACAAAATCCATTCCTTTAAAAACATTCACGCTTCAAAAAGTTTATAAAACACTGTAAAAGTAATCCATAAATGTAATAAATTGAACTGTTTAATTCATTAACAATTAATGAATACATTTATTCTTAAAGGGGTCATCGGATGCCCATTTTTCACAAGTTGATATGATTCTTAATGAAAAGTCTATAATATACTTTGGTTAAAAATTCTCAATGGTAGTGTAAAACAACACCCTTTTTACCTTGTCAAAATGAGCTCTGCAAAAAATCATCCTGTTCTGGTCGAGGTTGCTTTAAATGTTAATGAGCTCTGCTCACCCCGCCCCTCTCTTCTCTCTGTGGAGTGACGAGTCTGTTTACT
>JAHKKF010523455.1:0-12152 GCA_019740295.1 Labeo calbasu | reverse complement strand
TTAAACTACATTTTGGAAGTTCAAAATCAGGGCACCAATGAAGTCCATTATATGGAGAAAAATTCTGAAATGCTTTCCTCAAAAAACATAATTTCTTCACGACTGAAGACAGAAAGACATGAACATCTTGGATGACAAGGGGTTGAGTAAATTATTTGTGAATTGTTGTTCTGAAAGTGGAGTTCTCCTTTAAGTCTGGAACTCATGGACTTCACCAGAGATTGGGTTTCCTCCTTTGAGATGACAGGCCTTTACTGCAGCTGACTTCAGTTGTTTGTTTGTATTTCTGCCTTTAGTTTTGTCTTCAGCAAGTGAAATGCATGCTCAAATCAAGTTAAAATCAGAAGAGTGACTTGGCCATTGCAGAATATTCCACTTTTTTACCATCAAAAACTCCTGTGTTGATTTTGCTGTATGTTTTGGGTCATCATCTATTTGTACTATGAAGTGCTACCCAATCAGCTTTGCTCCATTTGACTGAATCTGGACAGAGAGTATATCCCTATACACTTCAGAATTCATCCATCTGCTTCTGTCCTCTGTCACATCCTCAATAAACACCAGTAACCCAGTGCCACTGGAAGCTATGCATGCTCATGCCATTACACTGCTCCACCATGGTTCACAGATGATGTTGTATGCTTTAAGAACATGAGCTGTTCCGAGCCTTCTCAATACTTTTTTATTGCCATCATTACAGGTTGATCCTAATTTCAGCCGTCAAAAAAATGCTTTTCCAGAAGTGGTCTGTTTTTGTTTTTTTTGTTTTTTTGCAGTTTTTTGGAAAAGTCTAATCTGGTCTTGTTTGCACCTTGTGGTGAACTGTTTGTATTTGCTCTTGTGAAGTCTGCTCTTGATTGTAGACTTTGACAGTGACATGCCTACCTCCTGGAGAGTGTTCTTCACTTGGCTGGATGTTGTAAAATGATTTTTTCTTTACCATGGAGAGGATTAGCTAATCATCCACCACTGTTGTCTTCTGTGAACATCCAGGCCATTTTAATATAACACCAGTGTGTTCTTTTTTTCTCAGAATGTACCAAAGTGTTGATTTGGCCTTTTCTTGTTTTTAAAGTCTAACAAATGTCTGTTTTACTTGCATGCTGATCTTTTTGACCGCATGATGGTACACTTAAAAACAACTCCAGACCTTTTACCTGCTTAACTTTACCTTGAAAAAGATGTTTCTGTTGTCATCAGAAATTCTTATTACCTTTACCTTTACCTTCATTTATCATAAATTCATTGTAAAGGTCTCAGGGAGACACACATTGGTGTTAACTGACTGTAGAGATTAACTGCAGTAAATCTCTGTGAACTTAATGCATCACAGATGAATCTGTCAGGATATCTGAAGGAGGACTCAAATGCAGAAAGAGTATTATCAGGTTTACTGACAGAAATTACTGACAGGACACAAGAGGTGGTGAAGAGGGGAGTGGTGAACACAATGCAAACAGTAGGTGACAACAAGGCACAGGGGCTAGCAGACTGAGGGAAAGCGGTCGCTGAGTCCAGCCCAGAGTGGCAGAAGGCTAGAGAGCAGTGAAGGCAGCGCAGCTGGAGGCCTGAAGTTAGCAGCGATGTCCTGACAGGAACACAGGGCTCAACCACTCCACACACATGCTCTCACAGCTCAGGTCTAGCTGTGTGGCAGATAAGGGAGCAGACCAGGAGCTCAGCCTGCAAGACAGGATTGGACAGGACAAACGAGGACTGAACAAGGGGGCGTAGTGACAGGAAACAAGGAGGCAGGACAAGAGGAGCACATGGCAGACAACAACAAAGACAGAGCCATGTGCTCAGGCACAACACAAACATAGAAACATGAAACGAAGACAATACAGACAAGACTGTCAGTGGTGATCCCTGACAGTACCCCCTCTCCAAAGGACGCCTCCAGGCATCCAAACCGGGCAACATCACAGGTTGTAATAACCGAGGGGGTGGGTGGGTAGCGGACATTAAATTCCAAAACTGGCCAGGAAACACAGAGGGAGGGGAGAGGCGGGTGGGAACCAAACCAGGCAGACAGTTCATGCGGACCAGGGAGGTGCTCGTCTAGGGAGACCAAAATTAGGAGACACAGAGGGTGGGAAGGGAGGGATGGGAACTTGACTGGATGCTCCCTTAAGTTTAGCGACTGGCCTCACTGGTCTGGACTTCCAACTGGGTTTAGTGACAGGAGCAGAATCAGGGGAACTGACAGGAGGAGTCTTGGGAACAGGTTGGGAGATAGGTTCTGGGGTTTCCTTAAGGATAGCAGGATCAGGCTTTGACATTGACTTAGAAATTTCTTCAGAGGCCGAAGCCAACACTAGGCTTGGCACTGGAGCCAGAGATGACACTGGAGCGGGCTCAGGGGCTGGAGCTGACGCTGGAGCAGACTCAGGGGCTGGAGCTGACACTGTGACTGCTCTCTCAGGAGCGGGCTTGGGAACAATTTCCTCCATAGCGGGCTCATGGTCTGCTCTCTCTGGAGCGGGCTCAGGAACTATCTCCTCAATAGCAGGCACTGTGATAGCTCTCTCTGGAGCGGGCCCTTGAACAGTTCTTTCTGCAGTGGGCTCTGTAACAGCTGTCTCCGGAGTGGGCTTGGGGACTGGTCTCTCTGGTGCGGGCTCGGGGACTGTTCTCTCTGGAGCGGGAGCGGGCTCTGGAGGCTCCTGGACTGGAGCAAACTCTGGAGGCTCCTGGATTGGAGCGAACTCTGGAGGCTCCATCTCAGGCATTTCACACTTGGAGGCCATGGCAAGGGCAGCAACAATCTCTCTTGTGGACCCGAGTAGACTGGCAAGAGTTTCGGAAAAGGCCTCAGCGGCCAAGACAACTGGCTGCTTGGAAATGGTCTCCATGTCTGTAGCTGGGAGAGCGGGGTGCTCAGAGATGGCCTCCGTGGCCATTACGGGCTGGATAAGAGCCTCTGGAATGACCTCAATGGCCAAAGAGCTAAGAGCAGGCCGCTCAGGAGCAGCCTCTGGGGACACAACAGCAAGAGTCTCGGACATAGCCTCCTTGACCATAACTGGCTGTATGGGAGCCGCTTGACTGACCTTCGTGGCCAACACAGTGAGAGTGGGCTGTTCAGGAATGTCTTCTGTGGACATTACTTTTTTTTTTTTTTTTATAGTAACTTCTGTTCACTTTACATGACTTGCAGGAGCATTCTTAGACTTGATATGACTGGTGAGAATGGCATCCTTGGAAGTTACTGGGAAAACAGGCTGCTTGGAACTGGCTTCCCTGGCCGGGACAGACAAGATGAAAGTCTCGGCCTCCATGGCCATGACAGCAGTAGCAGCCTGCTCAGGAAAAGCCCTTGTGGATATGACATGATTGGAAGGAACACATTCTTTGGACAAAACCGTATTCATTAGCATAGCGTCGACAGCCAAAACAGGAAGGGTATTAGACTGCACAATATGGGCCATCTTCCTCTGCTTCTGATGGATTGAAGCTGCATGCTTTACCGCCTTTGTAGTATCTGTAGCTAACTTGGCCAACTCAGGCGGGGAGGCAGTGACCTTGGTCGCTGCAGCAGAGATAGGAACTGATCCGGCCGATTGTGACAAGTTGGGAACAGACCTTGTAGACTGAGGGACGACATTAGACTTGACAGATTTTTGAATGACAGGAGCGCACTTAGTTGATTCCTTGAAGACAGAGGTCGACTTGGCAGACTCAGAAATGTCTGGTGTAGCAGTAGTAAAGGTAACTGACTCAGGGAAGGCAGAAGTTGACTCTGGCTTTGGAAAAACCGGAGCGGACTTGACTGGCTCTGGAGAGACTGAAGCAGGCTTGACTGTATCTGAGGTGACTGGAATGGGTTTGACTGGAGCCAGAGTGACTGGGGTGGGCTTGACTGGAACTGGAGTGACTGAGACAGGCTTGACTGAAATATCATCCTCTGAAGCTGGCTTGGGAAAGGCCTCCTTGGTCATAACAACATGCATAAACTAACAGGAGGCCTCTGGCAATGTGACAGGATGGGTAGAAACAGTCTCTGAGCACGACATGACTAGTAAGTGGTTTCAAAAAAAAGTCATTGGACTTGACACTTTAGGAACCGCTGGACTCTGGACAAGAATCGGGTCCTCCAGGACCTCTGGGTACTGGGCACTAAGATCCGTAACCTTTGGAACCACTGAGCTAGGGACCCGAGTCCGGTCTGCTTGCGTCTTTCTATTCCTCTGCTTTCGACAGGTTGATGTTGTGAGCTTGTCCCCCTCTGTAGTATCCGCAGCTAACTCAGCTAACTCAGGGGGAATGACAGTGATCACTGTCGACTCAGCAATGATAGAAACAGACCCAACAGATGTCAACATGTTTGGAACAGACTTACTTGACTGAGGGATAACACTTGACTTGTCCGCTTTAGACATTGAAATAGTCATGGCCGAAACTGGGAAAACAGAGGTTAATTCAACAGACTCAGAAGGGACTGGAGCATACTTGATAGGGTGAGACTTGACAGAAGTTGACTTGATAGACTCAGGAGAAATGGGAGCGACTCTGGGGTCACAGGAAAAGTGTCAACAATGGATGCAACAGACTGTAGAGCCCTCTTCCTTCTTGCCCTTCGCTTCTGAGTAGGAGTCAGAAGGTGATCTTGGTCTTGACTTGACAAAGGAAGTGTGGCGGAGTGGTCGCTGCATGCTGACTTAGGTGATGGAGGCATTCCCCACTGGATGCGATGACCGATATACTTAGAGAAGTCCCAGAAATTGTGTCATCATAATCAAGCCCCCTTGACATCGTCCAGAAAAACTGGGTGAAAGCTCCAATAGCCCAGCCCTGTTGGCGAAGTGCAGCTAGCCCCCGCTGGCGGGTCAGTCTCTCCTGGGCATTGATGGGTGGTAGGATCTTGATACTCATTCTGCTGAGTCCAGTACTGGCCAGTTCGTTCTGTCAGGATATCTGAAGGAGGACTCAAATGCAGAAAGAGTATTATCAGGTTTACTGACAGAAATTACTGACGGGACACAAGAGGTGGTGAGGAGGGGTAGTAATGAACACAATCCAAACAGTAGGTAACAACAAGGCACAGGGGCTAGCAGGCTGAGGGAAAGCGGCCGCTGAGTCCAGCCCACGGTGGCAGAAGGCTAGAGAGCAGTGAAGGCAGCGCAGCTGGAGACCTGAAGTTAGCAGCGATGTCCTGACAGGAACACAGGGCTCAACCACTCCACACACGAGCTCTCACAGCTCAGGTTTAGCTGTGTGGCAGATAAGGGAGCAGACCAGGAGCTCAGCCTGCAAGACAGGACACGACACGACACGACACGACACGACACAAGGTTGCAAAGTGACAAAAAACAATGCACTACTGACTATTAAACAGACAAACTTTCAAACGCAGTGAAGTTGTACAACGAACTGGCAAAACAAGAGGGAAAGGAAGAACAGTTTAAAGGAGCAGAGAACATGAGGAACAGGTGAGAACAATCAGACAGACGAGGACCAAACAAGAGGGGAACAGGTGACAACACTTAGACAAACGAGGACTAAACAAGGGGGCGTGGTGACAGGAAACAAGGAGGCAGGACAAGAGGAGCACATGGCAGACAGCAACAAAGACAGAGCCATGTGCTCAGACACAACACAAACATAGAAACATGAAACAAAGACAATACAGACAAAACTGTCAGGGGTGATCCCTGACAGAATCCCTCATTGAAGCTTCTCCAGATTAGTGTTATAGACCTGTAACCTTCATTCTCAGGGTAAAAATCAGGAAAATGCATGTTATGGTGATTCCCAATCACTCTAATAAATATTTAAAAAAAAAAAAAAAAAAAAAGATTCATGCAATATAGATTATTTGACTGATTATTTGTACTGAGAGAGACAGCTGAAGGCCTGCTGACGGTGACTGAAGTTTGTCCATGAACAATCAATGCATCAAGGCTAAAGCAGACAAGTAGGAATAAAGATGAAGGAAAGAGAGAAATAGAAAGACACTGAATGAATTTTACTGTCAATGAGTCACTCTTCTTATAGTACAGTACACAAAGTTTTTCACTTTGTCTTTAAACTGCAAAAGAGGCCCTTGCAGTAGCATATATCAGTTTACATGCCAGATATATTGAGGGCCCTGGGAGCCATGAAACATCAAACAGACTGACAGAGACAAATAGTGAAGCTATTTTGGGCTACTTAGCATAGTAGTAGAACTGTGTGTAATAAAAGCTAGTATTGGTAATTTCTTTGTGTACTTGAGGTTCAATAATAAGCCAGACTCCTAGCGAAAAAAAGAATGTGAATGTGCACTTGTAGTGTAGTTCTAATCTTAAAAGTATGTATATATATATATATATATATATACACACATTTACAGTGTACAGCATTAATGAGTACACCCCCTCTGAATAAATATAAAAGATGTATTTTCGTAATGATCAGTAATATAATTCATGGAAAGATGGCCAAATTTCAATGTATTAAACATACTTAATAAAAGCAACAAAATATATGCCAATGTTTTCTGTAAAATAAGTACATTTGCCAATTTTGTTTAAATAAAGGATTGCAGAAATGAGTACACCCTAGATGTAATTCAGCAAATGTATAATATTCTAGTACATAGTATGTCCTCCATAACTGTAAGTATACTGCTTTGACTCCTCTTGTCACTGAGTGTACAAGTTCATGACAAATTTTCACATTTAACTCTTGGAGGACAACCTCTTTAAATGCCCTGGACTTTAATGGGAAGTTTTGCTCAGCTCATCTCTACAAAATCCACCACAGCTGCTCAAGAGTGTTAAGATTGAGTAAAATACATGTCCACTGAAGGATTATCACCTTGGGAGAATTAATATCATTGTCATGCTGAAAAAAAATGCCCAATAATGCAGGCAATGAGGGGAGGGTAGCATCTGCACTTTCAGTGTTTTGTGTTACATTACACAGTGGTGTGTGAATTCATGACAGCTTTGATAAATAACAACTTCCTCACACCTTCAGCACTCATACATCCAAATATAAGAACTTTACTACCACTGAATGTCAGGCACTTCTCGCTGTACTCCTCCTCTAGCAACACCAGAACATTTTGAATGCTTTTGGATCCGAAATGATTGACTTTTATGGATTCCCAGAAATCTGTATTTTATAGATATGGGCCTTGGAAGAGGTTAGATGAGTTTATTGTGCTTTGGTTACAGTAGGTAATTCTAGTGGTGACAATAACCATGCATGTCACTTTTGCAGGCTGCGTCGTACTCTGTGAGATGAAGTGTTACTCTTGTCATAGCTTTTGCCGGCTCTGAGACACTTGCATGGTATTTCTCCGGGTCTTTTTGTAGCAAAAATTCACTCATCACTAAATTAAAACTTAAAGTGAAGACCTGATTATTTCAGGAGCCTTGTCACAAGTCCATTGTTTTTAAATGTCGGTGCTACTTCTGCTATATTTTCATACTTAAAACAATAATTTGGTATTCCTCTACCACTGTCCTCTTTTATGCTAAGAAATAAGTCACTTGGCACTTCTCTTCTGAGTGGTTTCATTGTTGAAGGCATTAAGTCTGTGTATGATTTACTAGGCTATAAAATGCCTTTAACTGTCAGGAAATTACTTGTCTTTGAAAGTTTTGGTTCAATATACTTACCTGTTGATCAAAAATAGCCTTAAACCTACACTTTTTTTGTTTGTTTGTTTTATTCAGTAACTTTCAGGAGGGTGTACTCATTTTTGCAACATAACATTGTATCACTTTGATAAGAAAATCTTATTTTGCTGAATAATTTTGACAATCTTCTTTGGTAATTGATCAAGCAGGCTTGTTGGAACATTATATCACCAAATAACCCTAACATGTCTTCTAAGTAAAGAGTAATTGCTGAATTTGTTTAGTTTTAGAGGGGGTGTTCTCTTTTATGCTGTGCACTGATTGTTGTTAAATGATTTGCAACTGAAACAGCTGTATTTTAGTTGTCTAATAAATCTGCCATTGTGTACTACAAATATTGTTGGCTCTTTGACAGATAGCTTTGACAAATTGCTTTGTCTTTTGTAAACTGCTTTGGATAGAAATGTCTACTAAATGCATAAATGTAAATGTACCATGGTATTTTTTAAATTACTTTATGAGCCGAGCCTGAACAACAAGCCCAAAAACGTTTAAAAAGCATGGCCCATAATAAGTAGACATGGCAACCCTTCAAGAGCGCACTCTTCAAAGCAGACTTCAAAACATAAACAAAACATGATGGTCCTCTTGATGGTGGTTTATTTAAAAAATTGGCCAATTTTTTTGGTCGCTATGACATTTTTTGGTCGAAGGTCATACTGACTGGAAGTTGAGTACATTTAAAGGATATTTTGACCAAAATATAAAACCTAAAACAAACAAACAAACAAACAAAAAACTGTGTAAAAAGTAACACTGCATGTGATACCATGGTACTGCCACAGAACTTTTATGTAAGCGCTCCAACTGGCTTGTTTAAAACAATATGATTTGAACTAAATGTGCATCCTCTAATTAGCTGAAATGGGCCGAATCAGACGGTACACCGCTGTTACCCGTCCTGCTCTGACCTCCGCAGAGCACCAGGTGTATTCTGAGCCCAGGACACATCTCCCATTCACCTGCCCAGATACTAAAAGGGGATTTTCTCTCTGAGCTGCACCCTGCTGAGTGAATTGTGAGTGTGAGAGTGTCCCATTCCAGTCTGCAGAGCGGGTGACAGAAATTCCCTCCAATTCGACGCGGCTTTCTTAGATGAACCTGCCACATCGGTGCGAGCCGACGGACACGGAGCTGCCCTCGTGGCAGGTAGGAATCCTTGTTCGGCCGGAACAATTTATCTCCTCACGCAACTCCGTCGACTCACTTTACCTCGCCTGTCCCCTTCTACTCGGTTGTTTTTTTTCTTATTTTTCCATTATCTCCAACCTCCTCGGCTGACTTCAATCAGATTCCCTGTAAGAGGGATTTAATTTGCATCTCACGCCTCACTAGTGCGCTCACCCGTCTTATCAGTGTGTTCTCAGAGTCGACGGCCGCTCTTCAGCGCCTCGGCGCCACATGGAGTGAAATATAGACTGAGACAGCAGAGTCAATGGCGTCGCTATTTTGAGGCGAAAACCAAAATCGCTTTCGATTTCTTAGCTCCTCTCGCTGCTCCATTGTGATGAGCAGAAGTTTGCACAGAGGCAGACAAAGAATCGCTCAACTATTTGGAAGCATGCAGACGTTTAAACGTATCTATTTTACAGAGCTTGAGATCTCCATTAAAGAGTTGTCCTCCCTCCTTCTCTCGCGTGGGGCAGTCAGCACAGTCTTCTCTAACTCAGTCTGACATGAGAGAGCATTAGGCCAGGAGCTGTTGATGGAGTGGTTGATTGGACCTGTCACCTTTTATTGTGGCAGTACAGCTGAGCCGCGGCAGAGCTGAGCTGTCACCGACGCCACACGCTTTCCAGCGTCGGACCTCTGCGCCCTCGCACCGCGTGTGCACTTTGACCTTCGACCTCGGCCTTGCACAACCAGTCCCTGAAGCTCACGGTCAATATGGACGAAAATCAATCAACGGCTGAGGGAGAATCTTGAGAGGCAAGTGCAGGGTGCAGATGACATTTGCTGAATATGCTGTTGTGAAAATTGCAATGTTACGCAGTCAAGGTTTAGCTGATTAACACGGGTCAGTTAGTCTCTTCTAGCGGATATCATAACTACACCGTCTCTACCCACAATTCATTTTTCTCCATTGATACCTATTTAAAAGTAAATGGCTATTTCAACCCAATCTCACAGAAAAACCTAACTGCTTTACAAGGTGGCAATTTCACGTGAATTAGTACAATTCGAATTTTATGAAAATGAAAAGGAAAATGTAACTTTTTATGAAGTGGTGACATTGAATGACATGAATTTGTACAATGTAAATTTTACGAAAACATACATTTGTTAGATTTTAAAAGGACATGAAAAGTTGCATATTTCAATATTACAGGAAAACATAACTGTTTTAAGAGGTGAAATAGAAAATCGGAATTATTTTTTGTGGTGGTGATTTAGTGTGAATTCGTACAATGTGAATTGTATGAAAGCATGCAATTTTTTTTTTGGAAAACAGGTCATTATGAAAAGTAGCTTTGTGTTCCAAATTGAATATTATGAAAATGCAATTATAATTACTTGACAATTTGTACGATGTGAATCGCGTGAAAGCGTAACATTTTTAGAAAATAGGTCAGCAGCTGTGTATTCCTACCAGAATATCATGGAATTATTTACATTATTTTATGAAGTGGAGATTGTGTATGAATATTTATTAATATTTACACATATTTATTTATTTTTAATTGCAAATCACAAAAAAGTGTAAACATTATATTATAGTAATTGCTTATACAGTGCAACCAATGTAGTCTAATTATTTAACAAATAACTGAGCCAGTTCTTTCAAGTAAATCAAAAATATATGGTGCAATTTGTGAAGTCTGACTCCCAGAATCTGATGAGCCAGTTCTTTTTAGTGAATCAAAAACAAAGCACAATCAGTGCAATATGAATCCTGAACTGACTCTTATGAGTATTTTTTAATGAATCAAAAAACATACAACAAAACCAAATGAATAATTATTATGAGCCAGTGCTTCCCATAGCAGAAACCAGTACTACAGACCTAGTTTTGCATCAATTCCAAAGAAAGAAAGAGAGAGAGAGAGAAAAAAAAAAGATGAACGACAAGAGGATAATGACCAGTTTGATTTCCAGCACTTGTCAAAGGTGATATCGTGCACAAATGCTAATGATTTGTACAGGTGAGTCATATCGGTGCATATAAACCCAGACACCACTTTGGAATGACATACTGGTTAATGGAAGTGATGTCTTTGTTGGCTTGAATTCTGCTCTCATACCTCTCAGCGCAAAATAAATGGAGCTGTCCTTTTAGCTCTGGGTCAACTACCTGTCCATCTCAGTCGTTCGCTCTCGCTCTCATCCGTCGCTTCCCCTTTCTATGATTCCGTTCTCCACCGTGCCTGTGTCCTTTTCATTTTAGCCTTATTATAGGGCCACTAACGGCGTAGCTTTGCCATCATATGAAAATATGACCCCATCTTGCCAGGGGTCAGTGCCAATAAATAGGAGACACAGAGGTGGAGCCACTAAGCTGGAGATTTGAATTGTCCGTCCATTGGGTCAGAGGTCACGCTCTTGCTCTCTTACCTCCACCTTCTGTCTCCAAAGGTAATGGGTACCATCTCCCTATCTTTCTCTCTCTCCTTATCTCACTCCCTTTCCCTCTTTCTCACTTTCCCTTCTTCAGCCGGATTTATTGATGTTGACCTTTTGCTGAAATTAAGCTTGCCAATCCCCAGGCAGCTAGGGCAAAGTTTAAACCAATTAAAGATAACTTCACCAATCAGCAGCTCCAGAAAGAGTGATTCTGCCCTGTCAGGGGCATTACGATAATTTGTTCTGTGTCACGGACAGGCGAGAGGAGGTGAAGTGGAGCTCAAGGGTTGAACTGGGTGAAAATGTTTAAGCGCTAATGCCACTGTTTTCCAGCATTAGGGTGAAAGCGGGCTCAGGTTTATCACCGGCATGTACTGTGAATTACATAATGACAGCACCTAATGTACATCAGGATTTCTGTGACATCTAATGGATCGCGCATGATTATGCCCTTAAGAGGGATAGTCTAACAGGCCGTGATTAAAGCTCCATTCAGATGTGCTTTAGTGAAGCATGTGATTATGAAGTTGTCACCCTGGGCTTTCACGGATGAGTTAAACACGAACCCTTGTGAAATGAAATGTTTCGTTAAAGTAGCCTATACGAACAATTCATTTTTGGCCTGATATTAATGTAAATGTGGAGCACATATGAGTAAATACAGATATTGTGAAAGGATATTACAGCAAAACAAACATTGCCATAAAAATATGAAGCAGCACAACTGTTTCAACATTTATCGTAATGAGAAATCTTTCTTGAGCAGCAAATCAGCATAAGACTGGAGTAATAATATGTAATAATATTTCATAATGTCACTACCCCAGTGTTTTTAATCAAGGTATGCACTTCCAAACATATTCTTTGAGAATATAACCATACTTAAATATTTGTAGCTGTAGCTTGCATGAACGATTCATTTCAGTCTGATGTAAACAAATGCACTGCATATATACTAAA
>JAHKKF010523454.1:0-16986 GCA_019740295.1 Labeo calbasu | reverse complement strand
TTGAGGATGATTAGCGCGGCGTCACGGGCGATCTGGAGTTGGGTCTCAGTGACGGAGGCACCATGGTCTATGATCACTACAATATGTTTCGACTGCGGCCTTACTGCCGAAACATACACAGGCCTGCCAAAACACAGAAAAAAAATAGATTTACGATCGCTTTATTTGCACGACGCAAGAACCCTGCAGAACGACTTTTCCTGGACTGTGACGGCAAGAAGCCAAGCATAGTCTTGGCGTGATTCCCGCTCTCTTCACTACAGTGTTTGTGCAAGAGATCCTGCACTCTATTGTGTTGTTTTTGGAAACCCTTTTTCATCTCCAACACTGTGAAAAAGCTGCCCATATTGTCTAAATCTCATATATACATCCTATAAGTGGTTGAAAACCTTTGAGTACCAGAGTTTCTTGTGCAAACTCCAGCAGGAGGAGAGAAGTTGTGGGAACGGGGGCAGAAATGAGCCCATCTTTCAACACAGGCACACACTGCCCACAACACTGGGTGGCAGATTCCAGTGGGGTTTAGTAGGGGCGACCCTGCATTCCAATCAAGGGCATGTGGCCTATTGTAACTACGCTAAACAGACCAAAAAGGCCTCTCTAGAATGTAATTTACACCCTGCCACACAAGACGCTAAATTCTGAGGTGCCCATGACAGTGTGAGAGCGGATACCTTACAGATCACAGTCCAAAAAGAGAAAATAACCTTTAGTAGGGCCCTATAAAAGCGGTTTTATTTTTTTCCCAAATTCCACTTTTTCTGACTCACTTTTAATGGTTAAACGAAAGTTTATTAATCAAAGATCATGCCTTAACAGCAATTTATTAAAAGGTTTAACAAAAAATACATTTGTAGGCCCCTATGAAATGTGTTATTTTACGATTTACAGGCATAAAACATTATTTTTGGCAAACAAAGTGCTGCACAACAGGTGTTCTGTTAAACATAAAAACAAGAAAATTGTGTAGTATATAAATAGTAGTAGTAGAAGTAGATTAAGAAGTACATTCTATTGTATGAAAATAATATATTTCTGTCACAATTTCTTCAAGTTTAACCAAATTTTTATTTTGACGGGTTGCTGGGAAGAGTTTTGTTTGTGTGTGTATATGACACAATGGTATTTTTTTCGCAAAACAAACTGTAAAATGCTCTCGGAGCAGCTCTTGAGAGGTTTATTTGTTCATGTCCTCATTTAGTGAGACTGCAGACGCTGAAAACACAGCAAACATCACGCGTGCTTCAGTATGTGTAGTAAACGAAACTGCACCTGCGCCATTCATTCACACAGAGATACGCAGAACATGCAGGATTCATATTTAAATAGCTTTTTTGTCACTTAATATTCACCGACACTAGTCAATATATCAATCTGATTTAAGTAAACTAATCTACTCTCGATTTATTTGTCCAAAGTTTGGTCAATTTCGTGACATTCCGCGTTATACATTAAATTCTATTTTTTTTGACTGGATTCTGCGATTCCATCTGTGTTTTCCGCATAGCAGAAATCAGGGCCCTACCTTTAGCTGGTCTCTAGCTAAAAGATTGGGACAGAGAAAAGAGACAAATCCTTTTTTCGAAAAATACTGATATACATACAACAACAACAACAAGAGCATTTGACTTTCTTTTAACAAATAAGATTTCTAAATAGAATCTGGTGTGCATGAATGTGTTTGAATTTTATAAAAAGCTTGCCCTAAAGAGAGTGATAACCATGGGATTCACTATCTTGCTGTAGGGTATATCAGTATTCAGAGTGAAAACCTAAAGGACAGTATGTGTGTGTGTGTGTGTGAGAGAGAGAGAGACTGAGAGAGAAAAAGAGAAAGCTCTTTGTACCTGCTCCTGTGCTCATATGTGCCCTTGCAGTGAAACTTGTGAGCAGGAAACACAGTGAAAATGCCCTCCTCTGAGCTGAAGTACTGCCACTTGATCCCTGGATTGGACTTCAGGTTGTCTGCCAGCACTAAAGTCAAAGAGAAAGCAAGAATAGTTAGAAAAGTTTGATATCTTTTGTATTACTCTATGGACTCTTCTTAAAATAAAATAAAATATTATTATCCACTGGATTCTTAATACTGTGTTCTTAACTGAATGATCCACAGCTGTGTTTTTTGTCTCTTGTTTGTCCTGAACAGTTATACTGCCCGCTGTTCTTCAGAAAAATCCTTCAGATCCCACAAATTTTTTTTCACACAGATGACAACTGAGGCGACTCATATGCAACTATTACAAAAGGTTGAAATGCTCCAGAAGGAAAAACGATGCATTAAGAGCCGGGGGGTGAAAACTTTTGAACAGAATGGAGATGTGTACATTTTTCTTATTTTACATAAATATCATATTTTTCATTTAGTACTGCCTTTCATTTAGTAATGTTTCCCAGAAGACAAAATAATTATGCTGATCTTTAAATTTTTTTCCACCTCCCGGCTCTTAACGCATTGTGTTTCCTTCTGGAGCATCAGCGAGTGTTTGAACGTTCTATAATAGTTGCATATGAGACCCTCAGTTGTCCTCAGTGTGAAAAGATGGATCTCAAAATCATACAGTCATTGTTGGAAAGGGTTCAAATTCACAAAAATACTGGAAAACCAAAGGATTTACGGGACACGAAGGATTTTTCTGAATAACAGCAGGCAGGACAAACAAGTGACTCATGAACAACTATTACTAAACACAAAAAAACACATCTGTGGATCATTCAGGTAACAACACAGTATTAAGAATCAAGGGGATGTAAACTTTTGAACCGGGTCATTTTTATAAATTCAACTATAATTTTCTCTTGTGGACGATGTAAACATCTTTTATGTGAAATATCTTATTCAGGTCAGTACTAAAACAAAAAAACAATAACTTGCATTTTGTATGATCCCTCTTATTTTAATAAAATAACATTTTTAATGATTCTGAAAAAAGGATGTGAACTTTTGACCTCAACTGTAAATACAGAAATAAGCAAATAAATAAATAAAGTTGTTTAAATTAACAACTTTGTTATTCATTAAATGTCAATCACAATCACTACTTGTCAAGTCATATATCATCATTAAAGTCTAAAGCATTCTTTCACAGAAACATTAGTATCTAAATGTCACAAACTCCCAAAGACAATCATCCAGAACTAATTTAATATGCCATGCAGCATGGATCTACATGAATGGTGTGCACTTGAAGCAGGCAGCTGTAGGGTTCGTGTCAGCTGAACAGGCCCCAGCTGTAAGACGGCCGGAGTCCAGACAAGCTGATCCTTTCCAAACACTCGAGAAGCACAGCGATCACCACTCTGCTGCCATCAATTCAAGCGTTTATTTACTTAACAGGAGCCGGGAAGTGAAGGAAAGTGGGGAAAAGAACAAGAAAAGAAAGAATACAACTGCAAGAGAGGCAGTGGAGGTATTCAAGAGAGCATATGTCTGATTATATGCATGACACTTTTCTGAATATAGCCTACTTCAGTAAGATTGCTTTGGGTCTTTTACAGCCAAAGCGGAAAAAAAAAAGATTGAGTTGCGTAAGGAGAAATAGTGTGCAAGAGAGGTTACCCAGGTCAAATAAACAACCTGTGATATAACTATTCCACTTAAACATCCTGACATACCTCAAAGGCCAATATATAATATAACAGAAATATAAGAAGGAGAAAGGTCATTAGATTAAACACTAACTTTAGGTGCCACAGAGACATGGCCTTTCCCAATTCTGATCAAAATAAACAGTTAATCAAATCACTGTGAAAACCTGTAGAGGAAAAATGCATGCTAAGCACAAACAGGCGTCCCAAGCACAAATGAGCCATCAATCCATTCCTGAAGTATAAACAGGAAATTTACAGCATGTTGACAGCTTTAAAAATCATACACATGTGCCGCCCCAAGAGTACTTAATCCCCCATCCAGTGTTTAGAGTAGCTGAGAAGCAGAGTCATGACGTGACACCCCTTCATTTCCTCTATCCCTTCACTCCACTTTACATCTCCACCAACTGTTATATTTCTTCTTGTTTACGGTGCCCTCAATTTCATGGTTATTTTTAACTCCAAAAATTGTTGCATTTGCCTCTTCCCTTATTTAAACTCTCTTATAAAGCGTGTGTATTTCTCACAGCGACAGTGATGAAGCAAAAGCTTCGTCTCAACTCCCTTGAAAAAAAAAAAAAAACCCACCATCACAAAATTTGGTTATAATGGGATTTGTATCGGTTTTAATCGGTTTTAAACTGTAAATGGACCCTATGGGTTTCTACTGGTAATTGGTCGCCTTCTATTGATGGCTTGTTAACACCACTAAATCCTAATGGAGTATATCCCAAAACATACTACAGAAAACCATTTTTTAATGGTTTTAATGGTTAAAAGTTGATGGTTTGTAATGTTTGTAATGGCATTTGTAGTGGAAACCATTAAAACTTCTGTGATGGTTTCTATTGTTTTTTTTTTTTCAGCAGGGAAGTAGGCTGTGAGCCTAAATAATATGCATAGTGCCCCAAATCGCAGTAAACTGTAATGAATTTTTAAAAAGTGCACATTTGCACATGCTTTTGTGGCTAAAATTGACCACAATCCCTTGACCACAATGAAACACAAGAGTTTATGACTGGTATGAAAGTTATACTCCCCCATAAAATTTGATGCTGATAAAACCTGATAAAAAGTAGCGACATCTTGTTCTAACAAATCAAAAGCTTTCTTCTTAACCAGTTACTGCTATGCTAAGCTATTAGGCTAAGCTGTTTAGCTTGCTAATCAAAGGGTTAACTGTGAAATTAATAACTTGGCTAATAACTGTAGAATCATGTTTTTTTTTTTTTTTTTTTCTTTCAACTTTCAATAGAAAGTTAAAAAAAAAAACACTTTTGCTTAAAGGGATAGTTCACCCAAAAATAAAAACTTTGTCATTAATCACTGTGGGCCTTTTGTTGAATTTGCACACAAAATATATTGTCGTAGCTTCATAACATTATGGTTGAACCACTGATGTCACATGACTTATTTTAACAATGTCGTTACTACCTTTCTGGGCCTTGAACATGTCAGTTGCGTTGCGGTCTATGCAGAGTCAGAAAGCTCTTGGATTTTATCTAAAATATTTTAATTTGTGTTCTGAAGACGAACGAAGGTCTTACAGGTTTGGAACAACATGAGGGTGAGTAAATAATCACAGAATTTTCATTTTTGAGTGAACTACCAATTTCTTGTAACATTATAAATGTCTTTACTGTCATTTTTGATCAGTTTAATGGATTTTTTGCTAAATAGAAGTATTCATTTCTTTAAATAAGCCTTAAACATTGGGTCAGCACTGCACATACTTAATAGTATTTATTTTCTCTCAGCAACAAAATAAGTACATACTTTCAATGTTTATAAAATTGGGACGCAACTTTATGACAGTCGGGAGAAAACTTACAGAACTCTTTGGAAATAAACAGACGGAGATGTGAAGAGGAGTAACAGGTGAAACAAAGGACACCAAAGGGGGGAATGGTGGGAAATAGGAACCAACCCTACAAACTAAATCAAAGACACACATCACGTTACACTCTATCTCTCTCTTTCTCTCTCTCTCTCTCATCACTCTATTCTCAAGGTTTTTCCTCCCTGTTAATTGTTTCTTCTCCTTTTTCCCCCTCTGTCTTCCCCCTCCTCTTTTCATCAATGTTTAGACTAACAGGGATCAAATGTGACTGATGACTGCCTGCATGGTTAGCAGGGTCAGTATTCAGTGACAAATGGAGGCAGACTGGTAACATGAACTCCTGATGACTGCCTTACAAAAATAAGCATTTGTATGAAGATGAATTGGGATAATCTGTTCTGGAGCGAGAGCGAGTGTGTGAGGCCAGAAGGAGGGAGAGTCTGAACCAAGGTGGATGAAAAAATAAAAAAGAACAAAGAAAAAAGAAAAAAAAAGGCGACTGTGTTTAGCACTAAACCTGAAAAGGAACTGTGCTGTTATTGCACACTACAATATCCTTTCTTTTTACATTTAATAAATCAGTTGGTCCAACTTCAGTTTGGGGACCAATTCTCACTATTAACTAGGGCTGTCTACTATCTAGGGTTAGTCGACGAGAAGAGGCTTGGCCGACCAAAATTTTATTAGTCGCAGAAAAAAAAAAAAAATTAAGCAGTCCGTGACAGACAGATCATTAATGGTTGCTCTATGTGGTAATATAGTACATCGGGCTGGACATCCAAATGCTCACCTATTATTCATCGACCTCAAATATGGCTTTTCATCTGAAAGACTACGTTTATTTGTGTGCACTCATAATAACAACAAAACGTTGCGGCTTTGTAAAAAAATCAAAGCAAGGATATGCGCTTTCTGCCGTTTTGGTCTCTGTGAACTTGAGTGCGAAACTTCGAAACTCTGTGTATACTTGCCTTACAGACATGAAAATACAAGCTATCTGTATATAGAGTAAAATGTGTACTTTCAAATGAACCAATTCAAACAGAAAACAAATATTCAGTTGTCCGTGCCACTGACTTAATTTCTTAAACTAAAAACAAAGAATTCCCTAGTTTATCAATAAATTATTAAAACGTTAATCCAGTCTCCTTGCTGTTTTTCCCTGACACATTCAATTAAAGACTCATTATTATGATTTATATAGTTTATTAATAAACGTGCAACTAGGGCTGGGCGATATGGCCAAAAAATTATCACGATAATTTTTTTTTCATATCAGTCAGTATCGATAATCATCATGATAAATGTCAATTTTTTTATTTCTTTCAAGTTTAAAGGCAGATTTTTGCTACAAAGTGAAAGTTGCCAAAAACCAGACGGTTAAATATTTTTAATGGTCAGAACATGACAAACACTTCTTTTTTTAGTTCTTCAAACTTTTTTCAGTCAATTTTCCTTAATAAAATAAATAACTTAACTGAAAAAAATAATTTCTTAGTTTTGCATGTTTTAATGATTAATATTGTTTCAAATCAAGAAGCAGGTTTGTTACCTGATAATATTAATAATAATATAACATTTTTTTTGTCTTTTTGAAATACACATTTGATAGTAGATTGAAGACGCAGATGTAGATTTATGTTCATTAGCAAAATCAGTAATATCTGTAAAAACTGTAGCAACCTCATTTTTATATGGTGAAATTGAATTATTCTGACTATATGAGTTTTGTTTTTTTTTCATTAACCATTGTCCTTCCATAGTATCATCCATAGATCATGATAATAACAGTTAAAACCACAAATATAGCACCTCAATACCTTGGTAAAAATGTAATATGGTTCCTAGGTATTTGTATGAAAAACAGTAGTATTAATGCATAAACACTATTTAATTACAAAAAACACTGTAATTATATTCCATTACTCCTCTATCGTTTATCGAGGAAATTCATATTGCGCGATAATCGTCCCCGGCCCTACGTGCAACTAATAGTCGACTAATGCTTAAAATGAACGACTACTAGTCGACCAGAAAAATCTTTAGTCAAGGGCAGCCCTAATATTAACTAACTATTAAAAGAATAGTTCACTCAAAAATAAAAATGATCCCATGGTTTACTCACCCTTAAGTCATTCTAGGTGTATATACACAGAAGAACACAAGCAGTGCTATATTCAAAAATGTCCTGGCTCTTCCAAGCTTTATAATAGCAGTGAATGGGTGTTGATATTTTGAAGTCCAATAAAGTGCATTCATCCATCATAAAAAGTGCTCCACATGGCTCCAGGGGGTTATTAAAGGGCTTCTGAAGTGAATCTAACATCCAATAACTGTTGTACACTAAAGAGTGACATCCAGTGGATGACATAAGCAAATGTGGTGATGAACGTGGAAGCACAGAGGAGAGAGCAAATCTAAACAGCAGACACGAATTAAAAGTTCAAAACGAGGATTTGTAAAGAAAAATGTTGGCGGATTTCAATATAAGCCAAAAGAAGACTGGTTTTCCTTTGTTAAACAAAGGAAATTTTGCTTTAAACAAAACTAGCATGTTCTCACGCTATGCCTATATCCTTCATCACTCTCTCATAAACGCGCGTACAACGGTTAGCGGAAGCTAGAGATTACGGTTTACTAAAGTTATAATTATGGATATTTTTCTTACAAAAATGCATCGATTCACTTCAGAAGGCCTTTATTAACCCCCAGAACCATGTGAAGTACTTTTTACGATGGATGGGTGCACTTTATTGGACTTCAAAATATAATTTACTGCCATCATAAAGCTTGTAAGAGCCAGGATATTTTTTAATACAACTCCGACAGTATTTGTCTGACAGAAGCAAGTCATATACACCTAAAATGGCTTGAGGGTGAGTAAATCATAGGGTAATTTTCATTTTCAGGTGAACTATTCCTTTAACTACTACTTTTGCCTCCTAATGTGTTAACTCCTAATGTGCTGCTTATTAATAATTAGTAAGGTAACTACTTCACTTGAGTCCCTATGCACAGTTGTTTTAATATAATAATTTTCATAGTGAAATATCTGATTATTTTCAAGAATTGATCAAAAGGAATCAAGTTAATGGTTGGATTCAGACTAACCACTTGCTGAATTCATCACGGATATTACTGAATTAACTGACTGAGCATTCTTTTGTCTAGTGTGTAGTTAAAAAACAACTATAGGGGGTTTGGGGGGCTTTCCCGTTGCAAAACACTGATGTATCTGATATGAAGAGGTGCTGTTGACACTGGCGCAGTGTATAAAGTGATAAAAACATACACTTCCTGCTTGGTGAGGTAGAGCAGATATAAAGGGGAAAAGAGCACAGAGGTACAAAGCTGTGGTCACTTAAAAGGGAAGGAATAAAAACAGAAAGATGAGAGGAGAGAAAATAAAGTATTTCCACACGCAAATGAGCAAGGTCACGTATTCAACAGCCTTGTTCGGTTTTATCTCACTCAAAAGGGCCAAAAAAATCTTTGAAGATTTGACGTCAGAAAAGAAATATTGTTCTTTGCAAATGGTTGCCATGGCAGCAGCTGGATAAGTGAAAATTGGCTTTGGGTTTTTGAAGCTTAGACACTGTGTATGTGTGTGTGTGTGTGTGTGTGTGTGTGTGTGTGGTATACACACCAGAGTTGAGGTCTCGTCCTGGGTTGAAAGCTCGGCTATTGACAGTAGGGGAGAGACGATCACAGCTGATGGTCTTCGAAACATTGGCGTTAAAATTACCATCAAATCTGAAATCAGAGAGAAGACAAAACATCAAAACAGATTCTTTTAATTGGAAAGTGACACTGATGGAAACAGTCCAACACTTGATTGGTGAGTGCTCAGTTTGTTCAAGGCCTCAGTTGTGAAGAAAAACGAAGCTGAAGTGTTTCTCATTCTATAATAACAGCTTTTACAGTTGTGTGGTAAAACCCCCTGAGGAAGACTGCGTCGATATCTATTTCTACCAGCTGCACAGCTCTTCTGCTGAAGATGAAAGAGAAAGATGGAGGGATGCAGGGGAGAGAAGGATGACGAAGAGCACATGGGAGAACCCTTTTGATTTTATTCACAGTATCCAACACTTTTAGACAGGCATGAAGAGGCAAATTTATGTAGAAAATATAAATATATAAATATATATATATAAAAAAGGAAACTGCCAAAAACTGCACTGATGTTTGGGTTCAGTAAGATTTTTTTTACAAAAACTTCCACATACTTTGATTCAGCAAATATGCATTACATTGACTAAAGACAGTAGAGACATTCTTAATGATAGAAAAAACATTTTCTTTCAAACTCTCTATTTATCAAAGAATCCTGAAAAAAAGTAACACCTCAAAAAAACAAAACAATTAAGCATTAAAATATAGCATTATTTTTGCTCAAATAAATGCTTTCTAACAAATTAAAAAAAAATTCATACCTGAATATATATATATATATATATATATATATATATATAAATAAATAAATAAATAAATAAATAAAAGTCATTTCTGCTCATCAAAGCTGCGTTTCTTTAATTGAACATACAGAAAAAACAGTAATATTATGAAATATATATACTTTATGAAATATATATGAAATATACTTTAAAATATAATTAATTCCTGTGATGCAAAACTGAATTTTCAGCATCATTAATCCAGTCTTCAGCATCACATGATGCTTCTGAGATCATTTTTTTAAAATGTTGATTTATTATCAATGTGGAAAACAGTTGTGCTGCTTACCATTTTTTTTGGAACCTGTGATACTTTTTTTTAGGATTCTTTAATGAATAAAAGGTAAAAAACAACATACACTACCATTTAAAATTTGGGGTCAGTCATTTTTCTTTCTTTCTTTCTTTCTTTCTTTCTTTCTTTCTTTCTTTCTTTCTTTGAAAGAAATTAATATTTTTATTCAGCAAGGACGTGTCAAACTGATAAAAAGTGATAGAAACGACTTACATTGTTCATCAAAAAAATCCTGAAAAAAATATCACAGATTCCAAAAAAAATATTAAGCAGCACTTTTTCCAACACTGATAATTAATCAGCATATTAGAACGATTTCTAAAGGATCGTGACACTGAAGACTGGAGTAACAGCTGATGAAAATTTAGCTTTGCATCACAGAAATAAATTATATTTTAAAGTATATTAGAATAGAAAACTCTTAATTTAAATAGTAATAATATTTCTGTATTTTTGATCAAATAAATGGAACACATATATGTGTCTTACTAGTATTACATTTAAGGATGTAAACTCAAATCTTGAAGGTCAATGTTAAATACTAAATCTGTACAAAACCCCATTAAATCTGCCATCTATGCAGAGTTATATGGTTAGTTGCATGTTAGCGGCACTGATTAGTGGCACAGTGGCAATAAGTGTCATGAGTCTTGTCTATTCAGAATGTGCTGCAAACAAATAATATTTCATAGCCACCCATTATGTTGCTGTTTCAGGCCTCTGCCTGCTCTAATCGAGCACAGATCTAAGCAGTGTCTCCAGAGATCTTGCACCGCCACACTTGCTTTCATCTCCCTCATGACTCTACAAAAACACTGCTGCACACGCACACACACAATCTCTGTAACAAGCTCTAGCCATCATTTCCTCATCATCTGCCAACCGACTCTGTTCTGACGACAGTTACTGCATGCATCTTTCTGTTCTTCTTCACACAATCCCTTCCCTAAATGCACCGTATTTGTCCTTTGCCACATGAACTACGCATGTTCTTTTCCATCACCCATTACTAAACTAGTGTCTTTCTCAACATCGGGTTCATTTCTCTCTCCCCATTATCGTCGCCTCACAGAGCCGGAGCGGGGCTGCGGTTTGATTGACGGCTGCTGTGATGTGTAAAACGCTTTGAACTTCAGACATTTAATTCCCATCAGGCCCTAGTCATTAGAATTCTCCTTCAACACACTTCACATGTGGTGGCAAAGCAAATGTGCTAGATAAAAAATAAATTTGCAAGCTGCTTTGAATTTTACATCAGAAAAAAACGGAAGAGCAAGTAAGCAAAAGGGTGGGGGGGGATGAGCGGGAAAGGAGGCGAGAAAATATATATTGAATAAAAGTTGAGACTTATTCCTCCTCTATGTTTGATTTCGGTTCAACATGCAAATTAGGGCCTCTGCAAAAACATTCAGAAAGAATAAGGAGGGGGAAAAAAGGAATGAATGGGAAAAACAGGCCCTCAGGTATCGTTCAGCTTGCATGGTGTGGAAAACAACATTGACCTAAAATAACCAAGAACTTAATACACATCTGCGGTTCACCTCTAATTGCATATTTCAGTTTCAAAGCACACAATTTCAATAACATAATGACTCATCCAAAAATTAAAGCCAACTATCATGATCTTAACTACTTAAAACTGACAATTCAAATAAAATCTTAATTTGATTCTGTTGATATTAAATAATTAAAATAATAACTGAAAATGGTAACAGTTAATGTCAGTGGGGACATTTAAATTCTCTCTTTAACACACACATATATATATATATATATATATATATATATATGTGTGTGTGTGTGTGTGTGTGTGTGTGTGTATGCCCATGGGTGTGAGTGTGTGTTTATATATATATATAAACAATTTTTATATTCACACTTATAACTACAAAAATTCAGATTTAGCCCACTTCTATGTATTCACAATTTGCATTTATATATTAATTTCCTGTTTGGCACTTCATATACAGTTTTATGCAAAAGTTTGGGAACCCCTTACAGAATCTCTGAAAATGTGAAGAGTTTTAACAAAATACGAGAGATCATACAAAATGCATGTTATTTTTTTTGTACTGTCATGAGTAAGGTATTTTACATAAAATAGGTATACAAATAGTCCACATGACAAAAAAAAAATTGCTGAAATTATTAAAATAACCCCCTGCAAAAGTTTGGGAACCCTTGGTTGGAGGAATACAGAAGGAAACACAATGCATTAAGAGCCGGAGGGTGGAAACTTTTTGAATTTGAAGATCAAGATAAATTGTACTTAATATTAAATAATATTTCAACAAAATAAGGAAAATTTGGACATCTTTATTCTGTTCAAAAGTTTTCACCCCAGCTCCTAATGCATTGTGTTTCCTTGTGTAGCATCAGTGAGTGTTTGATCCTTTTTTAACAGTAGTGTTTGTGTCCCTCAGCTGTCCTGTGAAAAGATGGATATCAAAATCATAGTCACTGCTGGAAAGGGTTCAAATATGCAAAAGATGCTGTAGAATCTGAAGGGCGTGGAGGATTTTTCTGAAGAACTGTGCACAATTTAACTGCTCAGAACAAACAAGTGACTCACGGACAACCATCACAAAACAAAAACAAAAACAAAACAAAAAACAGTCATAGATCATCCAGGTAACCACACACAGTATTAAGAACCAAGGGTTCACAAACTTTTGCATGGGGTTATTTTGATCATTTCTGTTTTTTTTTTTTGTTGTTGTTGTTTTTGTCTTGTGGATTATATGTAAACATCTTATGTAAAATATCTCACTCAGGACAGTAGTACATAAAAAATAACATGCATTTTGTATAATCTCTTATTTTGTTAAAATTATTAACATTCACAGATTCTGCAAGGGGTTCCCAAACTTTTGCATAAAACTCTATTACTAGGCAAAATATATATATATAAAAAAATGCTGTTTACAACATGCAGACACCAATTTCCTATATTTAAATGATCATAATAATTAACACAGAAAAAAAAAAATCATTTTGTTCATTAGATTTAATAACTGACAAAAGGCGAAATGAACACTTGGCCAAACAAATTAGATCAGTTTGATTAACCGACTAATACAAGAAATGAATCTATTAATGAAGAAAAACAAACCCTTTAGTCTTAAATGGCCAAAGTAGAATTTTGTGCTAACAGTAAAATGGGAAATATACAACGCACACTCTTTCAGATGACAATTAAATGTGTGATCAAGCATTAGAACACAGTCATTCTAAATGAGCATTTAATCTGTGTCAGTACACAGTCATTAATATCTCTTTATGAACACTGTCTATGAGCAGCGAACGCTTTTAGCCTCTTAATATGTAAACTAAGCAAAGCGCTGTCCTCATGTACTGAGATGAACTCCTCATTTAGTGGCACTTCATGTTTGACTGTGACTAGAACAAGTCCCTGTGATTCTATTCCATGGCTAATAGAGTGCTGGCAGATCGATGACGTCTCGCCACGCGGCGAAGATAAGATGCACGTACCACTGCGGTATCAGCTCTGTCTGTCACACACATACACACACTCACTCTCTCACTGCGTCTATCCGAGCAGGCTTCATTAGCACAGCGGTCTCCGAGAGTTTAAGAGGGAGGCTCAAGGGGGATTATGGGAAAAGAGGTTCCCTATTTCACCCTGCATGGACTCGGGAAAGCATGCAGTCCGGCAGAGGAGCGTTTAAGACCCCTTTATGGTGACTTAAGCCCCTCTTCTCGCTCCCTTTCTGCATTGCTCTCTCTCTCTCTCCCAGTAATGCCGTCTTTATTAGCTCAGGCTCAGAGCCTGTCCAAACGGTCTGGCTCCAAAAGGATTGGGAGATACAGACCGGATTAACAGTTAACAGGGAATGAGAAAAGGAGTGAAAGCGGGAGGAAAAGAGATCAGGAGAATGAGAGTTTGTTTGTGGGGGGAAAGAAAGCCTGCTCAAAAAAAAAAAAAAAAAAATGTAAGAATTTGAAAAGCAAAGAAAAGAAAGTTGAATAGAAATTGAAGTTTTTGAGGAAAACATTCCAGGATTTTTCTCCATATAGTGGACTTGAAGCAAGTTGAAGGTTCAAATTCCAGTTTCAGTGCAGCTTCAAAGGGCTCTACACAATCCCAGCTGAGAAATAAGGGTCTTGTCTAGCGAAAGGTCACGTGTGGTTAGTCATTCGTCTGTGTACTTCGGTTCAAAAAGGTAGGTCAGGGTGAAAAACTCCTTATTTTCTCCTCTTCAAAATCATCCAACATCGTTGTTTTACCTTTTTTTAAAGGGCGTTTGACTTTCTTTGCACGTTTGCCTTGTAAACACTGGGTTGGTACTTCTGCCTACGTCACACATGACCTTTCCAACATGACTATGTAATGTGTGAAGTTCAGCTAGTGCAAGACTAGCATTTGCGGTTAAAAATGTTATAATTTTCAATTTTTCTTTTTGAAAATAATCAATCATTTTGCTAGATAAGACCCTTATTCCTCGGCTGGGATCGTGTAGAGCCCTTAGAAGCTGCATTGAAACTGCAATCTGGACCTTCAACCGATTTATTCCCATTGAAGTCCACTATTAGGGATGTGTGCAACGACTAATTTGACAGTCGTTTAAACGAAAGTTTTGCATCCGACTAGTCTAAAAGCAAGATACCCCCAAAAGATGGCAAGAAAAAAAACCTATGTATGTGCATGTATCTAATAGCCCTCATTTTAAATATTTATCTATAAATCACACTGTCAAATCAATGATTCCGCTTGCCGTACGCTTGCAATGCCTCACGTTACCATCATTTGTGACCCTGGACCACAAAACCAGTCATAAGTATAAATTTCTCAAAATTGAAATTTATGTATCACCTGAAAGCTGAATAAATAAGCTTTCTGTTGATGTATGGCTTGTTAGGATATTTGCCCGAGATACAACTATTTGTAAATCTGGAATCTGCGTGTGCAAAAAAATCTAAATACTGAGAAAATCACCTTTAAAGTTGTCCAAATGAAGTTCATAGCAATGCATATTACTAATCAAAAATTAAGTTTTGATATATTTATGGTGGGAAATTAACAAAATATCTTCATGAAACATGATCTTTACTTAATACCCTAATGATTTTTGGCATAAAAGCAAAATCGATAAATTTGACCCATCAGATGTATTTTTGACTATTGCTACAAATATACCCGTGCAACATAAGACTGCTTTGAGGTCTTACAAAACAATGCAACAATGCCCATTTTACTTACTTAAGACCATGTGTTTTTGTTCAGTAAATTATCAACATGGTCTGGTGAACTATGAAAAAGGCGCTCGACAGAAACTGAAGTCGCAGGCACACAGAGATAAACGAAAATCAAGCCGATAGTTTTTAGAAAGCAACCGGACATCCCACACCACCACCGAAGTCGGTCTTCGTTTAGAGCAGGGGTCACCACACTCGGCCCTGGAGGGCCGGTGCCCTACAGAGTTTAGCTCCAACCTTAATCAAACACACCTGAACCAGCTAATCAAAGTCTTAATAGGTATACTTGAAACTTCCAGGCAGATGTGTTGAAGCAAGCTGAAGCTAAACTCTGCTGGGCACCGGCCCTCCAGGATCAACTTTGGTGACCCCTGGTTTAGAGGAATAGACGGCGCGGATGGGATCGCATCGGCGGAAGGTTGTAGTGAATGCCCCGATTGACATTTGCTGGCTTTGGCTAGCTTCTAAACTAACGCCTACGACGTGCCAGTTATGCTCCAGTACAGTTATTGTAAGCCAGTTTGATATTACACCATTTACACAAAACTTTTCGGATTTCTTCTAATTCAGAATAATCCCACACCTTAGTCTTTTTTGTGGTCATGAGGTCTCTATAAGGGCATGCAAGGTCTGAGGTAAATACGTAGTTTTCGCCCAGATACACTTTTAAAAATAATGTATTATTTGTCAAACGTTTAATTTTAACTTATTTAAAATGTTTTAAATGTAACATTAAAATGATGGCAATTTCAATGATAAAATCATGTTTTGTTTTTTCTGTTGTGTAGTCGACTATTGTTTTCATTGTCGACTAGTAGGAGCTGTACCGTTTAGACCTGCACATCCCTATCATTATATGGAGAAATATAATTTCTTAATTTCTTTTCGACTGAAGAAAGATTATCAGGAAATTTCATTTCTGGAGTGATCTAATCCTTTAAAATTGCACTGCATCAACCATGCATGTGCGTCATAATATTTAGATGGTACTCAAAATACTTCCAAGAATTTCATGGTATTACCATGGTCCAAAAAAAAACATGCTCGTGCCTTAGTACTGGTGATAACGGTTGTAGTCTTATCACATGTGCATGTGGAGACTGTAGACTCCACAAGCACACACTTCAACTTCATTAGTTTTGCAGACCATCCTTTGGGCAATGCACAAATGTAGCTTAACACTCCGCCGACACTTAAATCCCCCTAAGCAGAGAGAGAGAGAGCGCAGCCGATCACATGCATCCTGAGTAAGAAGCTATTTCTAGACGGTTTCATCGCTGGTTAAGTGTTGCAGGAGGCAGTCGGCGTGAGTGTTGATTAAAGCATTCTCCTGTGCCAGAGGTCAGCGCTCATGGGAGAACAGACACCGCTGGGATATATGACGGGGATGTGACATCGATATAGTGTGAAACATTTGATCTTTCGGCCATGACTGGGTTTTATGAGGGCAGCTGAACTGGGGTCCGATAGAGGACACAATGCCGGAGCAGATGTCATATGGAAGCTTTAAATCTCTAGAAACCTTGTTTGAAAATGACATTTTCATCTATTCAGTCTGTTATTACATAAATCATAGCACACACATTTTGTTT
>JAHKKF010523453.1:0-12751 GCA_019740295.1 Labeo calbasu | reverse complement strand
TATTAGCGTTTATTTCATTTTTTTGTCACTCTGAAGGATTCCGGTAGGAGAGTCCTGTGACTGTATAATCTCATCTATCAGGTCAACATTGCATAAGTCTCCATCACTGTAACCATAGCATTATGGTTCTTCACCCAGTCAGCCTGATGTTTGCTGCTCCTATCTTTGGACAATGAAATGTCTTTCAATTACATTTGGATTTCACTCAGTTATGCACCTTTTCATCAGACGTGACTATCCGATCGGTGTGTTTAACAGACGTCAGCAGCTGTCGGTGTGTGTTTAAACTCTTTGATCGTATCAGGAGGCAGTTTTTCATACAGCACATACATCACACACACAGATATGTGGCACAAATCAGATTAGGGAGCAGTGTTTAATGTAATTTCCCTACATGGTTTTCTCTGTGTTAAACTGGATTATTGTTTAGTCTACCTTTACTGCCAGAGATTTGCCCCTTTTAGGTCTGTTATAATGCCCTATAAACCCAATCCCAGTAGGTCTGATCCAGCCGTGTGGATGTGTCGCTGTCCGTGGTGCTGAATTCAGCCAGGCATCAGCACTATCAGTCAGTCCTGCCTGGCGCTGTCCAAGGTCCTGATTTATCCTTTTCATTACAAGCTGAGGCGGATTATCAGGAGATTTAGGCGAGCATCTCACTGTCCCACTACACTAAGATGAAAGGCATCCGTCCTCCAGATGCATCTGTGTCATGCGCTCAGGCATATTCATGAGATGCCGCTTTGTTAATTATTTGCAAGAGACTTTGTTCCAGGCTTGATGGATAAAGAATTTATTTAGAAGGGTGCGCATGCGGATAAAAAGATTTTTAAAAATGCGATATATATTCTAAAATATATAAAAAATACAACATATAAAAAATAAATAAAACATTACAAAATATTAAATATTAAAATTAATTGAATAATTATTGAAAACAGTCCAAATATTTGTAAAATAAATTATGTAATATTTTTATTTTATATAATACAAATACAGTATATATGCAGTATATATAAATAAATACATAAATATACATTCATACATAAATAAATAAATATGGACTATGCATTTTAGTATAGCTGTATTGGACTTTTAGAATAATAAACAAATTTCCTATTTATTATTTTGTTTTGCTACATTTTGTTGTCTTTCAGTGACTTAAAGGCTGCACAATTAATCTAATTTCTAATCGTGATTGCGATTACAGATGCCACAATTATTTTTGCATTTTGACTTTTTTTATTTTTAAAGAAGAAACTATATATAAAAAGGTGGCATCCAGTGCTTCAAACAATGGTATAGAGCTATTCAAAACATCATTCAATGTAAATTGCGATAATCATAATTAATAATTGCAATTACAATTTCAATCGACAATTATGATTTTAGGCATAATCGTGCAGCCCTAGACTCCAGTAGTGAGTCCTGACCTGTCGCTGAGCTAGTGTTCACTGATGTGTGACTTTTAGTGCGCTGTAATCTCATCTATCAGGTCGGCATGGCATAAATCTTCATTGCTGTCACTGTAACAATAGCGACTCTTTGCTCAGAGGATGCTGTAGAGGTTTGTTGCTCCCCTCCTACAGCTCTAGACATAAATGCATACTTAGAATTAAGTAGAATTATTGCATGTGCACTTGCTTTGGTTAAAAATATATTTATTATATTAGTAAAAATATTTAACCCTAGCAACCACGTAGCGATCATAGAAGTCATTGCAACTGCATAGCAATGCTCTGGCGACAATCCCAGCATCATTCCAGTGAACAGTTTTCCTTATAAAATACAGAAATCTAGTTTTGATGATTATGCTTCTCATCACTTGACCTTCCACTTTGATGCGGCATGTGATGCTTATCAACAGGGTGATAAATGTGAGGATGGCAGCGATAGACAGAGGGTGCAGCTCTGAGAAGGGCTGTGGGTAAGTCTTTTTAGAGATAAGAGCTTATTGTGCTATTTGTCAGCGCGATCCCTTTGTGCTGCGGCTGTGCGGAATGTACAGTGACACAGGGACGATCAGTCAGTCTTTTACAGTGTGAACTCTGGTGATTAATGCAGTTGTCATGCAGTGATGCAGTCGGTGCAGTCGTGTGTCTTATGAAGGCCTGTAGCTCTGTTCCAAAACCTGGTGAGCTGCCAATCTAGAGTGTTTTAAGGCAACATATGGATGCTTTTTGGGCTGTACCTAACACATAGTGAGGCTTTTTTTGGATCACATTTGTTGGTTTTGTACAGTACTATTCAAAAGTGTAATGTTTTTGTAAGATGTCTCTTATGTTTATCAAGGCTGCATTTATTTGATAAAAGTTTTCTATTTGAATATCTGTTAAAATATAGTTTATTACTGTGATCAAAGCTGAATTTTCAGCACCATTGCTCCAGGCTTCAGTGTCACATTTCAGTTCATTTCCAGTAGTATCTTATTTTCAGAGGATTTCAAAAGTACCGAATCCAAATCATCAGTTCTGCTCATCAAGGCTGCATTTATTTGATAAAAAAAAAATCAGCAATATTCTGAAATATTATTACGGTTTAAAATAATTATTCCCTATTGCAATATTTTCATTCTAATATGCTGATTCGCTGCTCAAAAGACTTTTTCTGAGTATTATCAATGTTGAAAACATTTATGCTGCTTCTCATTTTTGCAGAAATCATTTTTAAGGACTCTTTGCTGAATAGAAAGTTCAAAGGAACAGCATTTATTTGCATTGAAATTGTGCAAGCTGTCATTTAACATCATGTCTACAACATATTGACTGAGATACTCCTCATTAAATCCTCACTTTCATAGCAGAAACGGTCTGAAAATATATTTCAAGGGAAGACAGCTAACAAAGAGAGAGGTTTTTGTATTGTGCATGTGATAGAATTGTAATGTCAGAGTTCAGAAAGACTGATTTGATGTCTTTCTTTAGGTCCCTGGCTCTCTGTTTATCTGTTTTGTCCTCACTCGCTCTTCATCGAGGGGTTAATGACCGTCCCTTTTCTCTTTTGTCTCTCTCTCATTCTCTCGCTACAGTGTTTTATGTCTGCTGAAGGTCTTTAATAATGTTTAGTTAAGGCTGTGAGAGGCCGTGCGCGGCCGTCTGTTTCAGAAGAGATTCTCTTAATGCGTCACAGGAGCCCCGGTGTGTAATGAGCACTGAACCGCTTAAACTGTATGAATGTCACTGCGTTAGATATAAAACACTTCCAGCTTGAAATGCTAAAACAGTTGGTCTAGTGTTAAGATGAAGACGGATATTTGTGTTTGTTTATGGTTGATGGTTAATGTGATTCTCTTCACCTGTAGTTCCTCTGCTGTGAACTGATACTAAATCACCAGCTGATTAACAGAAGAAATGTGAGAGGAACAGTCCTGCAGTATTTGTTTGACATTTTCTATATATTGCAGTGAAATTTTTATAGTGGCAAAATACATTTTGGGGCTGCTAGTGAGTGTCTAAATGTGATTTAAAATGATGTGGTTAGCTTCAGCAATAGGACAGCACACATTCGCATACTCCACGCGTCAAATGGCTAATGGGTTTGAAAGGGAAAATGTCTATTTTAATTAAAAATGAGCCCTACAGTAAAGGTGATGGTAATGAATACTAATTCAGAGGTAATTATGACAACCCTAAAACATTTAAAACAATTCTAGTGGAAAGTGTAGATATCTGTTGGTTATTTTTTTATTTATTTTATTTTATTTTATTTTATTTTATTTTATTTTTTTTATTTTATTTTATTTGCAAGAGACTTTGTTCCAGGCTTGATGAATAAAGAATTTATTTAGAAGTGTGCGCATGCAGAAAAAAAGATTTTTAAAAATGCCATATATATTCTAAAATATATAAGAAAATATAACAAATAAAAAAAATAAATAAAATATTACAAAATAATAAAAAATAATTGAATTTTTATTTTATTTTATTTTATTTTTTCTGCCCCCAAACCTACAGAAAACAGGAGCACATTTCTGCAATAAATTCTCATTAGCATTAAAATTAACTTTTTAATTCTGGTGGAAATTACAGATATTTGTCGTTTTGTTAAGATGCATACGGACAAACTGACCACTGTAATGTGACTACTTTTATTTTAGTTTATTTTATTTCTTTTTATTACATTTCTGCAGTAAATTCTCATTAACATTATGTGACAAAATTTTGTCTTATATTAATTATATTAATATAATACAGTAATGTGACTAAATAAAACTAAATATAATTACATAAAATGTCTGATGAATTTTTGGCTTGATTGATATGAAAATAATGTCACAAAACCAAAAAAATCATAATGGCCCTGTAATAAGCTTTGTTTAATTTATGCAAAATAAAATGTTCTTGTTTTTTTTTTTTCCTGTGGTTTTGAGGTGAAATATTCCTTGAACATGTTTTTGTGGTGTAATTTGAGGCGTTTTGTGGAACTGCAGTTGCTGTAGTTGCGAGCATGTAGGAGAGATGTTTTGCAGTTCTTCTCTGTGTTATCGCCATAGTTACCGCTGTCGTAACAGAGCGGCCGACTGCATTGCTCACCATCAAGGCCAAGACGAGTGCGTGCGTTTGCTCAAGAGTGCAGGAGACTCATTTCAAGCTGAAAAGAGCAGAAATAAGATGGCTAGAGAGTGAAATAATGAGGTGGTCGACAAGGACTGTGAATAAACAAGTGGCCCAAAAGGCTAAATAATAAATGACATCACTGCAAAGTAGCGCTTCCTTTCACGTGCTGCACAGGAAGTGCTGTTATGACGCTGGAGTTATCTTCTTCATGAATGTGCGCAGAAAGCGCTCGTGTCTCTATGTATGAAACGCTTACGTACAGGTGTTTCCAGCTCCATCCAGCTTTATTTCTCACTGCTCTCCACAGAGCGACTAATCAAGAGACTCCAGCAAATGAGTTGAACCTTTTCCATTTCAAGGTTATATGATATGATTCACTCATCATTAAAACGGCAGAACAAAAAGTGTTTGGTACAGTTGTGTAACACGCAGATGTCATTTAAAGCTCCGAATGTCTAGCGGAGCCCAGACTAATTACTGTAGGGTTCTGTAACGATACTTCATGACTGCAAACACCCACACTTCTCTCTCGGCCTCATTCTCCGTCCGAGTGAAATCTAGCACACCAGTCCAGAAATGCCAGCTTGAAGTAAATCGAGTTGCATTAGACCGTTGTCTTCAAATCATATTGGGATTCTGGGTCCAAAACAAGTTTTCCATTTGCTTGCAAGTTGCATTAGGACGTCTGAAGGGTTTTGGAGAGCATGTTGTGGTCAGGGGAGTGAGCTGTTGGGATTCATGACAGAATTGGGCCAATTTAATAAAAGCTGAAGACAGCTTGATCCACTGTGTGCCTTCGGGTGGATCTTGACAACAGCAGTAAACTAGCAATTTTCTCAAGAAAATTTACTTGCTTGTGCAAAACTGATGAGAGCCGTGATGCATTCCCGGGTGCTGCTATATATTATTTATGTATTACACTATTTATTAAAAGGGTAGTTCACCCAAAAATGAAATTTGCTGTTAATTAACTCACCCTCAGGCCATCCGCTGATGTAGAGGACTTTATTCTTCCAGTGAAGAAGATTTTAGCTGAAACTGTGGTCCTTGGTGATTCATAAAATGCAAGTCAGTGGCTACTGCCACTTTAAAAGTAAAAAAATAAGCATATCAGGGAACACAAAATTAATAGCCGTGGTCTTATGAAGCAAAACGATTGGTCTGTGCAAGAAACTAAACATTATTTACAGCATTTTACCTGTAATCCAGAACCTCAGGCAAATGATCCTGAGTGATGTCCGGTTTACAAACGAATCATTCTTTTGAACTGTGAACTTTTAAAGTGAACTGGATGAACCAGTTCATCAAATCAGACTAAATCGTCTGAAACAGATTGTGGCTCGATCAGCACAGATCTACAAGTTACTCAATCAAAACTCACTTTCAGATACACTTTCAGTTTGATTTGAATGAAGGCCCAAATGAACATGATCTATGGTTTCTCATGGTTTATGTAAAAAGGTGAGCTGATGCAGACCAGTTTATTTACTTTATACGCTTTAGACATATAAAACATCCCCGTTTCACATCGTTATTGGGTGCGTTAATTATATAATTTTGTGTACATGACATCTTTGCTTGATTACATAAACTAACTGCTGAATTGTTCATCGAGATGAACTGTCCAAAGAATCAGTTTGCAGAAAAGAATCGGATTTCCCTTTTAATCCTCTGGATTACAGGCAGTAATGTTGTAAAAATAAAAAAGTTCAATGTCTTGCACAGACCGATTGTTTCACTTCATAAGACCTTAATATATCAGGAGCCACTGGGATTCATTTTGTGTTGCCTGTATATGCTTTTTTTCACTAGTAGCTGCTGTTTTACATTTTATAAATCACCTCGGACCATAGATTCTGCTAAAAACCTTCTTTAATGTTGTATTCAAGAAAAACATTTGTCTTGTATGGCGTGAGAACGAGTACATCAACATTTTCATTTTCAGGTGAAATTTGGCCATAAAATACTTTGCATAAATAGTAACAATTTATGCAACAAAAAAGTGTTGAATAAAAATGGGAATTGAGAATGTATTATTTGCATAAAAGCATTCATCTAATGCATTATCAGTTGATGTCTACACAGTAACAGTAGCCTTATACTGTATATGATTTTGGTCCCTCCTTGTAATTGCCTCCAAAGTAATTCTGCAGGATTCATGTATTTTATTCGATTTTTTCATGTTTTATTATTCATTGATTTTGTATATATAGTTATGCAGTCTTAGAAAGCACATTTAATGACACTGAAGCGATCCACCTCCGTCATTTGTGGGTGCACACGTACTTCCAGGAACGATTTGCGTCTCCTCAGTTCAAGCTAATATTCATTTCCATGGTTACCCATCGCTGGACGGGCGCCAGCAGGTCTCTCTGTTAACCTCGTTCAGGATTGCAGTGGAAAACATCGTCTTCCCTATGCCCCTTTCACCTTCTTCCCAGCCAATTTGGAAGAAAGCATCAGCGCGGATGGTTTCGAGTGTGCGGCATCATTTCCCCAGCGGCGGCGTTGTGTCTGTACGCAGGATAATGCTGTTTTTCTTCCCTATCTCAGTGGATGATAGCGGAGGTGTGTTTGCTGTGTTTGTGTGTGTTTATGTTGCTGTTGGTGGTGGATATCCATGCATGTGTAATTGGCCGGAAACGTGCCGCTGATTTGAATTGTCTGTCTGTGTGTGCGAATCGGGACTCACTTAATTATATATTCACATACTTTCTTTGTATTGGTGTGTGCAAAGTGAATGATTGGCATGAATGCATCAGTTGTTTTGATGCATTCCCGCTGTGACTTCTCCACATCTCAAGAATGTGAGCTGCCATCCAACCTAGACTTCATAACATTGACTTAACATACATTATATCTGATCTGACTACAGTACTGCTTTTATATTTCAAAGTAGAGATGCATGTATTAATTCATATATTCCATTATTTTGATAAAAAGTCGTTTTTATCTGCTTTTATGTGCTTTTTATTAGTTTTAGGGTTTTTTATATTTCTATTTAGCATAATTGTAGCACTTCAGCTTTTAAATGTATCACTTTTTCAGTGAATTTCAAGTTTGCTACATTTAAGATTTAACAGTTACAGTTACCGAAAACAATTTTAATTGCAGTTAACAATAATAATGCTTTTCTGTGTTGTTTCTAGAGCTTATTCATTCATATATTCAGTTATTTAGATGAAGTTTTACTACTTTTATGTGCATTTTGTTTTTTTAAATATCTATTTAGTTTTAATTTAGATTTATTTCATTTTAAGTAATAGTAGCACTTCAACTTTTATACTGAATTTCTAGTATTTTAAGTTTTAGTTTTGAGTGTAATATTTAGATTTTACTTCAGCTTCATTTCAGTTACTAAAATGTTAATTTTTATTTCAGTTAACAATAATAACGCTGTTCTATGTGGTTTCTAGGGTGTTATTGATTAAGCTGTAGTATTTTTATGCGCTATGTATGTGCTTTTGTATTTGTGTGTGTATATAGCTTTAATTTACATTTATTTTAAGCTTTTTTTTTCAGTTACTGAAAACAAATTAAATAGTTAACAAAAACAGTGCTGTGCTATGTAGTTCCATAGGTGTTATTTACTCATCTATTCATGAATATTTTTGTTTTTGTATTTTTTTTATCTTAAATTTATATCATATTATTTAGTTGTATTACTTATAAATTTACTGTTGATTTATTGAGCTGTTAACTTTTGTGATTTTTGTTGCCTGGCATACATTAGCTCACTTCTTCTAACATGCATGTTGCATATATGTCTGCATTTGACAGTGTCATCATTATCATCATAGTTAGTCTCTCAGACGCATAAATCCATCTGAACATAACCGGCTAATCATCAGCCACTGAGAGACATGTTTGCTGATGGACGGGAAAACGTCACCAGAGATGTCTCCAGTTTGAAGTGTGTGTCCTCCCACAGCGGGAGTCAAAAATAGTCGCGTCTAAATCCATAAGAGGAGTTTGTAATTGGTGCTGTATGGGGACAGCTGGATGACAGACGGACGGGAGGGATATATGGAGCTTCTGGAGGAGAATTAAAGGAATGCTGGGTAATTGGCCAGCATGAGAGAGAGGGATCAAACTCGCCCTGCCTCCGACTGATGCCCAATTCTCCATTACGCCACACACGTACTTCACATTGAGGCTAATGAGGGAGCAGGGCTTAGCATTGATGCTAAAACTGAGAGATGAATGAATGTTTATATATAGAGCCGTGCAGAGCACTGTTCGCGCAAACCTTTGAAAAAATAACATGAAAACGATATGCAATTCAGAGGAAAACCCAAAATTAAATTATTTATTTGATGTATTGTATTTAACATAAAATACACATCTTTTTTTAACCCAAAAGTTGAAAATATAATATTTATTTATTTGTTTTTTTGTTTGTTTTTTTTTAGGGATGCAGCAATCGTGAATTATCGTGTCAACTTCCGAATTTTTACCCAAAATACAAATTTTCGTAGTGGATGATAAAATGCTCCCAGTTTCTCAAACGTTATATGTTATATAAATGAGACGGCTGTTATATAAATGAGACTTCTCTAAATCTCCTCATTTGCTGGAGCGCTGTGTGAATAATGTGTGTCATGTAGGGAGGAGGAGTTTCGGTGGTAGACTTATTACTACACTCAGTTATTTCTGTCAGTCTTAAAGTGTCTCCAGCAGTCAGATGTCAGTAGTTCCCACAGGAAAAGCTGCTTTATTATACATGCATGCATGACCTCTTAAAAAACTGAAAATAAATATGTTTATTTTTCTCCAGTTAATGTAGGTACTAATGTTCTTTTCCTGTTTCGATATAAAGTATATAACAAGACGGGAAGGAACATTGTGTTCGTAAGACCATTTGACAGGGTTTTTGCATATTTATGGCATATTTTATGCACAATGTCTCAAATATCCGTCATATCTTGCAAGCAAGTCAACGAGCAAATCAAATCATTGAGGGATTTTCTGCATGTGAATGCTCTCACACGTTGTAAAATGCCAGTCAAGTTCTAGTTAACCCTGAAGCACTAAAGGTTGTAAATATATAATTTGTCATCACTGTATTAGAGCAGTATTAAGAAATCCACCCGGCTGCAGTGATTATATACATGGACTGATTGCATCCACTCGAATGCGTGAGCAGATGTGATTGTGTGGCCCTGTGGGAGCCCCGTCATGTTTCGAAGACTTTCTTACCTCAACATATGTTTAAAGTACTTAAAACCATCCTGCTGAGTGAGGCTGGAGGGAAGGAGCAGGAATATTCTCTCTCTCTGTGTTTCTCTCATGTGTTCTTTCTCTCTCATGATGTCCTTGGTTGATTTTGAGTGACAGGTGAAGCTGTAATTTACATTCAGGGAAGAGAAACCGTCACTCACTGTCTGTCCTCTAAAGCCGAATCCAGTCCTCTGTCACGCTTGCCTGTTTCGTGTTTTAAGAGGGTGAAAGTGCTCTTCGCTTACACTAGGACTAGCATACAGGTACCTGTCCTTTTGTGAATTCCCGGTTGGAAAGCTGATATACAGGAACTCCTTGGTCATCATAATTTAGAATGAATTCTAATAGAATCAAACAAGAATCCTCTAAGAATCAAGCATCATCCCATTCCTGATTTTCAGTTCAAGTACAACCTTTGTTTGGATAATAGATTTTCCAGCAGATTTTGATTCCAGTTGATTCTTTTTGCTGTTTAAAAATAAATCTGTAAGATTCTTTTAATGTTTACACTCACCAAGGCTGCATTAATTTTAAGAAAAATACAGTAAAAATGGTAATATTGTGAAACATTATTACAGTTTAAAATAACTGTTTTCTATGTGGATATATTTTAAAATGCTATTTATTTCTGTGATGCAAAGCTGAATTTTCAGCATCTTTACTCTAGTCTTCAATGTCACATGATCCTTCAGAAACATTCTAATAGGTTGATTTGCTGCTTATTGATTATTATCAATGCTGAAAACAGTTGTGCTGCTGAATATTTGTGTGGAAACTGTGATACATTTGTATTTTCAGGATTTTTTATGTAAAACTTTTTTTTTAACTGTCACATTTCAACAGTTTCATGCATTAATTTCTCTCTCCYAAAAAAAAAAAAAAATGTACTGACACCAAACGTTTGAATGACAGTATATATATATCAAGTAAAGATATTAAATGAGATGTTCATCCTTTAATAATGACATTTATGAATAATTGTCAACATAGGAGTCCAGACCAGATCCACACCCAAACTAGACCACGTGAGGTTCGGATCAGGATGCATTCATCCAAGAGCCAGATATTTTGTACAATACAAACACTGTTAAATCATGGTGCTGCCAATGCTGAAATCTCAGATTTGGTTCCCAGAATGTGCATGGACTGACAACATCTGTGGATTTGCAAATTTATTTGGATAAAAGCATTTGTAAAATGAATAAAAGTAAATGTACGGTGGTCTGGATGTCATAAAAATACATGTCTGACCTGTGCTTGAAGTATTGATCACCTTTAGCTGTTTGATAAAATAGATCAAGATGTAGAAGCAAACCAAAGGCCATTTTGGTTTAGCATTACAGAATGTCTAATAAATCAGTTACAGGCATTCTTAAGTGAATATATATGATTCAGAGTTTCATCACACTCTATTTTTGAACGTGCATTAACTACTAATAGGTGTAGCATCATAGAATGCGTTAAAGTGAAAATTATTATAAAATCCAAGTATATTTCATAATGTAACTGAGGAGAATTACATAAATACACTTCTAATTTAGCTCTGCAGTAAGGACAGCGGATGTTTACTCCACAAACCTCATTTTGAAGAGCAACTGCACTACAGCACATCATACTGACACACTGAGCTTTAAATCCACTTACGCTCAAGCAGTTTGGATGCATCCCAAACCGCCGGGAACCCTATCACAGCCTTCCAGATAAGGGATCAATTCTACCGGTTTATCCTCAGGCTACAACATCCAGATATCTTCTCTTATTACACTGGACAGAGCAAAGATCGGTGCTCTGATCTCACAGTCCAGACTTGCTGGAAGATTTCACACATTCAAGACTTAGAGTCTGCTTCTTACTTTTAAAACTAAAAGAATTTAAGCATTTGATGTGGTAGGAAAAAAAAACTTTTTAATGGGTCTTTAGTGAACACTGAGGATTTAGTAAATGTTCTGGTGATGATCTCAGTTTTGAAAGAAAACAAAACTGTGACCTAAAGAACCTAAACATCAAGATTCATTACTGAACCTATAGTAACATCATTTATTTTTAAGATTGTGCACCAGAAATTACTAATACTGTTGCTAATGGTGCATTCAAGTCTTCCTGGGATGTTTAAAACAACAAATCTACCATCAATACAGAAGTTGCATTCATTGCATTTCAACATACAAGAAAGTTTCCTACTAGTAATTACAAATTTGTGTGTGTTCAGCACATACTGTAAATATGATCTTTCCAACATGGCTTGAATGCACCATAATACTTAGTGGTAGCAATGTGTTCAAACACTATTTGCAGTCAGATGTACCATTTTCACCTGTTGGATGTTAAAACGGGTGGAAAAAATCCCACAGATGTGCATTTAAAAGGCACCTGAGCCAGAGCCATAAAAAACAGCACCTAGCAACCACCCAGAACACCCTATCAACACCCTGGCAATCACTTAAAACATTGTAGCATCATATCGCTGAGTTTGCACAGGTCAGCTGCACTCACATTCACGTTTTCCTCACATATTTTGGATTTATTGTGTTGTCCATGTGTGTAAGCGAATAGGTCTCGGTGTCTGTAGTGGGCTCTGGGAGAGAGTGTCAACATCAAACGGATCTGTTCTGTAGTGGTCACTAATCCCTTTAGTTCTGCAAGCACATCTGATCCCCACCTGCCCGTCGCTCTGATCGTACATAACGCCTCCAAATCCCACAGCATTTTCACCACGTGCTCCAAAACAAATAACACTGTTCCAGGAGCCGACCTGCCATTGAGCTTGTACACGAATATAGTTTTTACAGCTGTTAGCATATAAATCTGTGTAAGATAGACGTTTACTGACAAAAAAATTACAGTGTGTGTTTCGAACACGCTGCATTTGTAGTTGTTAGACATGTACCATAGAAATACCATGTGTTTTTGGTATGATAAATATGTACTCTGGTGGTATACCATGTTTGTTTGTTTGTTTGTTTTAATTATATTTA
>JAHKKF010523452.1:0-14704 GCA_019740295.1 Labeo calbasu | reverse complement strand
TTTTTAGCCGTCTTCCTTTCGCGCAGCACAAAAATGAACCAAAACTCTGCATACTATAGCTACTTGTTGCACAGTTTTTTCTTTCGTTTTGTTAAGTAAAAATATTTATTGTATAGGCTTATTCATTCATTATAAATATAGCCTAGCTTTATGATGTTTTTCTCCACTGGAAGAAGCGCTGCAAGTGCGTGATGTGATGCGTCCATGCAATTCCTCATGTTTTGTTGTTTGCTGCTTTTTGCACACGTAAAATGAGTCACTGGAAGACAAATTTGGTTACTTTTAACGAGTCACAGACACTTATCCTTTCTAAAATAATTAAATTCTATTTTAAAATAATCTTGTCGGTTAACGGTTAATAATCGGTTAACGGGCGTCGGCTGTCGGTAAGGAAAAATAACCGAAATGAACATCCCTACTACAGATATCACATTGACTATTTTAACAATGTCCTTACAACCTGGGCCTAGGGTGACGACCTGTCTCGCTTTGTCTTGTACACAGCGATTTCACCCCTTGTCCTGCACGTTGCAAATTGAGAAAATGTCCCTCATTTTCACCAGTCTGTTGGTTTTTAATAGTCATTTTAAGAAAACATACATACGTTCTTTTGCCTTTTTAAGAAAGCTTTTTATTGATTCTTTTTGCAGCGTAGTTTCCTCGCAAAGGATGTGTGCACCTCATTGAGTGATCTAGCGCCACTGACAGACAAAGGTCGAGCACACACGGAAATACACGATATTCTCCATTCATTATAACCAATTAAAAAATCAATGCGACTTTCTTCTTATTTTAATAGTTAGTTTGAGGTGGTATCTATGGCGTTAACAATGTCCAGAGTGCATTATTGTAATGCGAGGCTGCATCAAAATCTCTTCTCTTACAGGTGGATTCTCTTCACTCTCATTCAAAACGGACGCGCTTTCTATCGCTTACATGTGCACGCTCAAAAACATAAACGCATATGACAACAGATGGAAATCAGTATTTACATAGCATAACAGTAGCAAATGTATCTGTCTCACACGTGTCCCGCATTGTCCCACAAACTCACATCTACTGTCCCGCAACAGATCTATTGGAAATCTAGTGGTCACCCTATCTGGACCTTGATTGTGGTAGTTCAGTCTATGCAGGGTCAGAAAGCTTTCGGATTTCATATAAAAATATCTTAATTTGTGTTTCTGAATATGAACGAAGGTTGTACAGGTTTGGAATGACATGAGGGTGAGGAATTAATGACAGAATTTTCATTTTTGGATGAACTATCCCTTTAAGGCAGTTAACCATGTTCCAAAAAATAAGTTAATAGCCAGTTAGAATCCAGCTACTATGTTCCAAAATGCACTTACCAACCTAAATTGGATTTCCAGTAGGATACGATCTGATCTACAGTTTGTGAGTAACATTTTTAGATAATATGAACACTAAAAACATGGGTTCTGGTTCCTTTTCCTAAACTTAAAATTTGTCTTGTGTAAGTTTATTTAGATAAGAAATTTGTATTTTTATTCAGCATGTATAATATATAAGTACATGTATAATGTTGCAAAAGATTTCTATTTCAAATAATTGCTGCTCATTTGACTGAAATCAAAAAAGCCAGATTGAAAGTGCTTTCGCGTGTGTGTGTGTGTGTGTGTGTGTTATTGACCTCTATGTTTATTTGGCTGATACAAGACCAACACATAGTCTGAACACATAAAAACAAAACATAAAGGAAGACAAAGAAATTGTGGGAGAGAATATGTGGCAGCAGGACAGAGAGAGAGATGAGAGAGAGATATACTCACGCAGCAATGGAAAGGTTGGCTGCAGACAGTGGGCTGACCTCTGCTACTTCCTTGGCCGCCTGAAGAGCCATTTTCTGATTGGCTGCTTCCTCTTCCTCCTGTTCATCCTATGCATGGAGAGAAACATGAAGCATATTGGTTAAAATGTGATGCACGCTGGTGCGTAGGAGTGTGAAGGATAAACAGTCTGAGAGAGGGAAGGAGAAACATGGTCACAGAGTTCTCATACTAGTGCCTAGTGAGTTAATCGAGCCACCATAATAAAGTAATAAATAAAGAAAATTATTTAACGTTTTTTTCCTGTATATAACTATTTATTAGCGATTCAACACTGATTTTCCCTCAGACATTTCAGTGTATATATACATATTTTTTAACGCCTGATCCATTACCCAAAAACAGTGGCAGGTTTTTAGGCCTGTTTACCTTGGTCAGCTCTTGCGCATTGGCCAGATTGTCCACAGCGATAGCCAAGAACACATTGAGCAAAGTGTCTGTTCACATATGGGTTAAGGAACATCACATTGATGCTTCACTGGTGTGTGTGAAAATTAAACAAACAGTGTGTCAGCATGCAATATTGTGTTTTTGGATACAGTTGCCGAAGAGTGTAAGAACGATGAAGAAGACTGAGAAGACCATGCCCTTTTTGACTCCACCCTGAGACTCGATCCCATCATACATGACCATGTTCCAGTCTTCACCCGTCAGGATCTAAGGCCCAGAAAAAGGTCCATAATCACAAAGCCATGGAAAACGCACAGAATGATTGCAGACTGTTTGCTGCTCACCTGAAATACTGTCATTATTGCTGCAGGAAAAGTATCAAAGTTTGTTGGCGGTGTGCCGGCTTCAAAATTAAACCTGAAGAGAAGAAACTGTGGTTATATACCGTTACGTAGAGTATTTACATTTGGACTGAGTCTGGTGACCCATAAATAAACAAATGTTCCTGTCATTATGTGTATTTTAATTGCTATACTGACTGTCCTCCAAAAAGCTGCATGCCCAGCAGAGCAAAGACCACGATGAAGAGAAAAAGGAGGAAGAGTAAACTGATAATGGACTTCATGGAGTTCAACAAAGACACCACCAAGTTCCTCAGAGATGCCCAATACCTGAAAATGGGAAAGGGGGGACATTTAAAATGCTTAGTGCTTCTTGAGACAACTTAAAGTCACAAAGAGTGGGACGGAAAAACAGACATGGGACACGGGACGTGAGAGACTCACTTGGTCACTTTGAAGATCCTCAGTAACCTGAGAGCTCGTAACACACTGATCCCAAACGAGGTTCCTGGCTGGATGATAGACCAGAGCACCTCGAAAATGCTGCCACAAATGACCTGTCCCACACACACACACAAAGACACACACACACATATATAAAACCCACATTTAAAACTCATTCAATAACAGCAAGCCACAAAACAAAAACCCCTCAACCAACATCAAACATACAGTATCTGTTTCTCACACTTCTCACAAAATCATAATTTAGCAAAACATCCAAAACACTTAAATAATAATAATAAAAAACTCTCTCCTTTGGCTTGCTCCCTTTATCAGGGGTCGCCACAGCGGAGTGATCCGCAAAGCCGATCTGGCACGTTTTATGCCGGATGCCCTTCCTGCCACAACCCAGCCCTGAGAGTGCACTAACTCGTGCAACCCCAGTGCTGGGACACACTCACATACACTCACTCAGACACACATTCACACACAAACTCACTCATTACGGCCAATTTAGATTATCCAATTCACCTACTGCATATCTTTGGATTGTGGGAGAAACCGGAGCAATAATAATAAAAAACTTTTTTTTTACTGATTTATACAAACTTCTGCAACGATATCAACATTAAGACCAGAAAGAGGAATTAACAGCTGGTATAATTATTTTTTTCTTGAATGTGGTTTTTTTTTTGGATTTAGTAAAAGAAGAAGGACGAGAGAAACTCACAATGCAGTCAAAACAGTTGAAGGAGGAGTGAAAATAAGGTCTGGTCCCCAGCCCATACATCTTAATACACATCTCTGACATAAAGATCCCAAGGAAGATGAACTCAGCAAAGTCTGGGTTGAAGAGCGAGAGGGAAACAGACAGAGAGAAAGAGCATTTGCAAAGGTCAAAGATACAAAGAAAAGAAAGAGCAAGAGCATGCCCATCAACATGCTTTATTTGTTCATTCGTAAGCCGCAGTTAATTTAAGTCAATAAAGTTTTTGTTCCAGTTTAATTTATGTTGATGTCACAGATGATCGCTACTTAAAAGTTCTGCCTGTTCGTGACTCTTTAGCTCCCCCCACAGCTCGCCTCCAGGAGCTTGACTGTTGTAGAGGTAAGTGGTATATCTGTATCTGTCTTTTATAAATCTGATAAAACTAAAAACAGAGATATGAAGGATGCAATACTACTTACTCTACATGTCAGGAGTGGCGAACTCCGGTCCTGGAGAGCTGCAGCCCTGCAGAGTTCAGCTCCAACCCTAATAAAACTCACCTGCCTATAGCTTCCTAGTAACCCTTCAGACCTTGATTAGCTTGTTCAGCTGTGTTTGATTAGGGTTGAAGCAAAACTCCGCAGGGCTGTGGATCTGCAGGACTGACGTTCGCCACCCCTGCTATAGGTTAACATGAGATTGGCAGAAACTGTGTGTTATGTCTGCTTTAATCAACAACAATGAATGAATAAACAAAGAAAAAAGAAGATAAACAGAGTAACATCTTTAGAAAGTAAAATATGAAACCATAAAAAGAAAAATTAAAAACAAAAAAAGGGAAATTTCACAGGTTTAGAGCACGTCCACGCAGATAATACATACTCATATTCCTGCCGATTTTCCCACACAATATGCACGAAAAACACAGAAAGGTTTGCACATTCTGTGTGGGTCTACTGTACTAATGAGTGAACAGACAGCAGACAGGTGGACAGACTTACAGAGGAAGTCGGATAGCATTTCGGGCTGGTCGTAGTGCACAACAGCCACGCACAGTGTGTTAAGTCCCACCAGACAAAGCACGGTCCAGTAGAACGCTTGCGTCTTCACTATGTGCCTGATGAAGAATCTCAGTCGACGCTCCTTTTTATGAAAGGAAGAGCCCTCCAGTTTTGAGCTCTTCAGACTGCCCCGTGCAAACGGAGAACCTGACGGGCAGAAAAGAAGTGTCAGGGAAATAAAACTGTAAAATTCAATGAAAACTGAAAAGTGCTATCTGATATAACATCTGAAAATGAATTTTTGCATTTCAGGTTAATTTATTAAATACAATTTTCACTCAAATTGTTCTGCTAGTAATATATTTTGTAATTTTTGTTTTTTCAAGATTTTTGAAGCTACAAGAATATTTTGCATTTTTGCATGCAAATAAAAGAAAAATAACAACTTTATTTAACAATTGAAGAGTTCATTTGCAAAAACAGATAACTCAGTTTTGAACAATTTTCAGTTTTTTTTTCATTGTGCATTCCAATTAACCTCAAACAAACTGCAGTTGGATTATTTTGATTATGTAAAAAAAAAAAAAACTAAATATAGCACTATAAAACACAATAAAAACATGATAACATGATAAAAAACCTGATTTCTGAAAAACCAAAAACAACATCAACAACAAAATGGAGTTTTCTGTTTTCGCAAACAGACTCTTCAATTTCTTTTCTTCCGCGACGTGTTGAAGTGAAGAAATTGTTGAATAAAGTCGTTATTTTTGCTTTCTTTGCACACAAAGAAAGCTTCGTAGCTTCATAACATTACAGTCGAACCACTGATGTCACATGGACTGTTTTAACGGCGTCCTTACTACCTTTCTGGGCCTTAAACGTGTCAGTTGTGTTGCTGTCTATGTAGGGTCAGAAAACTCTCAGATTTCATCAAAAATATCTTAATTTGTGTTACGAAGATGAACGATGGTCTTACTGGAACAACATGAGGGTGAGTAATTAATGACAGAATTTTCATTTTTGGGTGAACTATCCCTTTAAATTTAAAAAAAATAAAATAAAAATCAATCTTTTGGACCCCACTGTAGATAAGTATGTACTTATTGAAGTACACTAATAACAGGAACAATACCTCTGGAGCAATTAAGAAGTTAAGTGAATTACTCAGAGGAACAATGGTCCCTTACAAAAAGACCAAGGTTATTATATTTAAATAATAAAAAAAACATGTTTATTTATTTATTTTTTTAATCAATTCAATAATATTCTATGATTTTCAAATTGTCTATTAAAGAATACCAAAAACTAACATGTTTTTTATGGTAATTTTTATGCCTTTTACCTCATTGATCAACCCTGCACCAAAAAAAAAAAAAAAAACAACTACACAAGTGTACAAGTGTATTTGTGTTTTTTATGTAGCTCAAATGCACCTATATCTCCATCTCCATCCTCTGCATCGAGCAGGTCTGCTTTACTCTTCTTGATGGTGGGCCTCCTTCNCTAACATGTTTTTTATGGTAATTTTTATGCCTTTTACCTCATTGATCAACCCTGCACCAAAAAAAAAAAAAAAAACAACTACACAAGTGTACAAGTGTTTTTGTGTTTTTTATGTAGCTCAAATGCACCTATATCTCCATCTCCATCCTCTGCATCGAGCAGGTCTGCTTTACTCTTCTTGATGGTGGGCCTCCTTCGTGAGCCTGTGTGTAACAGACGATAGTCACTCTATTATAACATACAGATTCAGACAGCCTAAAATATTAATACATCAGAAAACTAAACGAGATATCACATGTCTGCTGTGAGCTACAGATGAACGGCCCATGTAAATGTGCTCATGAACACTACATTAACTGCGCATATGGACATGAAGTATACAATATCACCCCCTCAGCAAAGCCAACACGCTATTGATCTCTCTCTTCCTTTACACTGGAAAATCAACACCTAGTCCCAGAGAGGGAGCACAGAGAGGAGGAGAGGGGGATGAAAAGGAAGGAAGGACGGAGGAGTTCACGTAAATACCGTCAAAGGGCATCCGGTCATCTGGGTCATTGTCCTCGTCAGCCAAAATCACTTCTTCTGTACACAATCAAAAAAGATTCAAATCAAACCACTGGAAAAGTCATGAAAAAGGAAACAATTTCTAGTGCTTAAAAGAAGCCTAATGAAACATTTTGTACGTTATCAGCACGTTCCAATACTGAGACATGCGAGTGTAAAGACATCCGTATCAAAAGAGACAAGCTACTATCTGAATTCTTGGCTTGAGTTTCTCTCTGGAGTATTTAATGGCTCTTTCTATGGCATTTACCTGCTTTGCAGATCCACTCCAGATATCCGTTCAGCTCTCGCTCTATCTGCTGCTGACGCTTCAGCTTGAGAAACTCTCTCCTGTTCTCCACACGCTCCCTTTCTTTGGCAAACTCTCTGTATCACGTACAGATGTACGCAAACACATGCTCATCAACAGATGAACACAAAATGCACATACACACTAGTTAAATACAGATATGCTTGCAGATTTTTGGTCCAACTGAAGGTCGAACTGCAGTTTCAATGCAGCTTCAAAGAGTTCTACACAATCCCAGCTGAGGAATAAGGGTCGTTCATTTTCTAAAAAGAAAATAACATTTATATACTTCTTAACCACAAATGCTCATCTTGCACTAGCTCTGCAAAGTGCATCTACGACTTCTTCGTCTATGTACTCCGATTCAAAAAGGTAGGGTAGGGTGAAAATCTCATTTTCTCCTTCATCTTCAAAATCATTAAACATCATTGTTTTACCTTTTTTGTAAAGGCCGTTTGACTTTCTTTGCACGTTTAATTTGTAAACACTTCCGTAAAGTACTTCCGTCTACACTACATGTGACCTTTCCAACGTGACTACATAATGCGTGAAGTCGAGCTAGTGCAAGACAAGCATTTGTGGTGAAAAAGTATAGATTTTTTTTCTTTTTAAATGACAATCGTTTCACTAGATACGACCTCTATTCCTCAGCTGGGATCATGCAGAGTCCTTTGAAGATGCATTGAAACTGCAATTTAGACCTTGAACCCTTTGATCCTGGAATTTTTTTCTCAAAAACCTTAATTTCTTTTTTTTTTTTTTTTTTTTTGACTGAAGAAAGAAAGACTTGGGTGACAAAGGGGCGAGTAATTAATTCTGGAATGAATTAATCCTGAAAATCAGAAAATAAGTAAAAAAAATAATAATAATAATAAATGATGATGATGATTAATAAATATCTCAGATTCTGCACTTTCATCAGATAATTGTGACACTGACATGTGGACTTGTTTGCACAAAAGATTAGATTTCTTTCCACTGAAGCACAAGATGCTATTTATTCACCCAGTTTTCATTTAAATTGCTCCGGTGATAAAAAAATTAAAAAATACAATGAAAAATTATATAACTGTAACCGTAAAATATACCCAAGATAGCTGCCTCTGCATAGGCCATTAAAAATCTTATGACAAAACACACAAAATTAATTTTTTAAACACACAATATCCACAAACTGTACACGCCATATTTTTTTTTTACATATGTGACCCTGGACCACAAAACCAGTCATAAAGGTCAACTTGAAATTAAGAGCTATCTGAAAGCGGAATAAATAAACTTTTCATTGATGTATGATAGGACAACATTTGACCTAGATACAACTATTTGAAATTCTGGAATCTAAGTGTGCAAAAAACTCTTGAGAAAATCACCTTTAAATTTGTCCAAATGAAGTTCTTAGCAATGCGTATTACTAATCAAATATTATGTTTTGATATATTTATGGTAGGAAATTTACAAAAGATCTTTACTTAATATCCTAATGATATTTGACATTAAAAAAAAAAAAATCGATAATTTTGACCTATACAATGTATTTTTGGCTATTGCTACAAATATACCTGTGCTAGTTATAACTGGTTTTGTGGTCCAGGGTCACACATAATTCACAAAACTATCATAAACACTGTAATTCACAAGCAAATGAGACAATGCACCAAGAGCACAGACCTGAAAAAAAAAAATGACAGAGCTGAATTTGAGAAGAGCTCACACTAAGAGATGTTTCTTACCCTGACAGTACACCCAGCACAAGATTGAGCATGAAGAAGGAGCCGATGATGATGAGGGGGATGAAGTACATCCAGTTCCATGCACTCCCTGAAGCATCGTTGCTCTGTAACAGCATAAAAACAGCCCAGTCAGTACCATGAGGCACACATCCAAACATTTTTTCTTTCTCCAGCTGAGAGTACGGCTTGTTCATCTGGTTTTCTTTGTGTTTGTCTTCCCAAGACTCTCCACAGCTCACTTCCAATGGAGTCAAGTAGAAAGACATCAGACTGTTTGCCATTTTTATTTGCCAATTTTTTAAGGTGATGGGAAATTTGACCCCACAAACAGAGGATGCGAACATTTATGACAGGACCGTGGCAGATCCTAGGACACCACGTACCACGCGACGTGCAACCTGAGAATGGCAACCATCTGGCTGGGGCTGCTTCATCTGTGGTACACACAGCTGGGTGCTCGGCACCGCTGCACCCTGTCACTGCAGAGAGGAACAAATGGGCAGCCATCTTGTGTGGCATTGCTCCACTGGCTGCCTCTAGGGAAGAAGCCCAGGCTACAAAAGCCCACAACGAAACAGCCCACAAGTGCTGCTTCTGGAAAACTGCAGACGATGTTACAATCTCTGCACATTTTGGTATTTAGGCATTTCAAGAGGACACATGTCAAAAAAGTGAAAGTAGATGGGGAACAAGGATTGTCAAGCTCAAAAGGATACAAAAAGCACCATTAAAGAATCATAAAAGTAGGCCATATGGCTTGTGCATTATATTTCAAGAGTTCTAAAGCTTACAATAGCTGCGTATGAGGAACAGACTGAAATTTAAGTTGTTATTAACAGAACATCTTAGACTTTCATTGAATGTACAAAGCTGCTTGGACATTCTGCTAAATATTTTTGAGTTCCAAACATGGTCAGAAATTAATTTTTCCATTAAGGGGCAATATTTGCCCCCTGGAATTGATTTCCAGGGGCATTTTTACATTTGTAAGGGCAATTTTTATAATCACCTCATTATTATAAAACCATATGTTGCCTTAAATGTCAAATACTTAAATTTACCCAATTACTTTAATCAATATTTTAAACTGTTGTCAATAACATGACTGTTTAAAATTGTATCTAAATTAAACTTGTAAAAACAGGAACTCACAGGGGTGCAATATTATATAAAAAAAGCATTATTGATAGATTATTGCTCTTTATATTGTAATGATGATTAATACTGATATAGGAAATAATGTAAAACGTTTTTGTTTTGTTTTGGGCACATCACATCATAGACAAACATGTCGGTCCATTATGTTAGTCAGTACAAGTTGCAAAAACTCCCGTTATAATCACTGAAGCTATAAAATTAATATATTATTTACATCGTATCTGGACTTTTTTGTTTATGATGAGGGAATTGGTGAGCGTGCACCCTCATCAACGATCTAATCTAAATGCCTCTGACTGACCAATGCATTCCTAAATTCAAGAGAAACGCGCTTGGTTGGTTATAAGACTCAACACTGCACAAAACAGTGCTTAAAAGCAATATGATGCAGTGTGAGCGAATCTAAGTGTAATTCTGTGAATCGACACTTTCAATCTTTTTCACATTTCATTGTAATCGCGACCATAATAAGTTGTTTAATTGTGCAGGGGGAATTTTTGGCCCCTTTGCCTTGAATTTATGGGGCATTTTTGTCATTTTGGTGGCTTTTTTGTCACAAGCCCGTAATTTCTGAAGTCATACGAATTTGGACTGGGACAATAAATGATACATTGCGAACTGAGAAATAACTCTGGATCAATTTTAAGATTTTCCGATTGCATCGTGATTCTTTGTCGAATCGATTCTGAGCTTAGTTTTGAACAGCAGATGGCACTGCATACTTTAGAAACAGCCATACTTTGCTTGCTTCCAGTTCCTTACATACACTTGAACCTTATCATTCATAAAGTTCAAAAAGTTTTAAGCAAACTACAAGTGTGTTCACAGTAGTTTGTGTTTACACTAATCTCGTGTCTTCGCATTTACATTAATTCTTCATGAACATTTGTGTGTGTGGTTAAAAACTGGATTAGAGCGCCATCTGCTGTTAAAAACTAAGCGTAGAATCCTCGTGAAGCACTTCCGTTTTGAAATCTTACGGCTCAGTTATTTCCGGTCATGTACGTTTTCAATGCGCTGTAATAATGTAGTTGATTTAAACGCCTAATAAAATTAGAGTTCACGGGATGATTTCAAATTCGTACATTTTCCGAGACAGGAGAAGACATATTCTGATGATTACTGTGTACAGAATTTTCCAAATACAACGAACGTTAAATTTTAATCCAACATAAACCGATCTGAGAAAGCGGTGGTCAATCACCACAGGGTGTCAGTGCTCTATAGTGGCCTAATCCCGACGCTGCAGTTTGCGAAATCTGATAAATAAGATCATAATGAACCTTTATTTACCTGTATTAAATATGTTCTGTGTCATATTCTGTCATCATTTCACTGTATGTAGCCTAATGCCAAAATATGAATATTCAATAGTCGAACTGTCAGCGTGTTACTGTTAAAGATTATTGAAATGTTTAACTTCGTGGCAGTTACCGCACATTCATTCAGCCATTTTGAACAATGGAGTAAGCAGTATGGACTCGGAATAAGAGCACCAACGCACACAAATTAGCCATGGTTTTACTACAAATAAAACAAAAAATTGCAATTTAAGTTAAACCATATAACCACAAATTAACTCGTGTTTTACTAAACTGTCTATAGTTTAAAGATGGTAGGCTATTTGTAGTAATAGTGTTGTTATACAAATGGTAAAAAAAAAAAAAAAAAAAACATGGCACTTTTACTACAGTAAAACCATGGTTAATTTTCGTATCAGTCAAACTAATTTAAAACTACATTCATCAGGTATGAAATATGGTCAGCAAAAGAAAAATACTTTTTTGAGAATGCGGCAGGTTAGTGGGGAGATATATTTATTTATTATTCAGAATGCACACACAGAAGGGAAATATATTTATAGTAACACTTCAGCAGGTTGAAGATGATTTGTGTTAATGCAGAGAATATGATTAATTGTTTTTTTTTTTTTGTGTGTGTGTTTTTTTACAGAAATGCCAGCCCTAAAATTTAGTAATAATCTCCGTTCTCATGAGAAACTGTCTGTATGTAGGTGCGCTGAGCGCTAACCGGAAACTCCCGAGACGTAACAAGTAGAACGCGGAAGTAGTTGTGCAAGTAGTCCATTCCAGAGAGAAACAAGATGCTTTCGGAAAATCCCAGAATGAATCCACGAATCACGATTCACTGATTTAGCGTCGCAGTCCTGTTTGGAACTCATATCTAAGGTAAACTAGCTAATCCTTTAAGGATATTTTAAAATAACCCAGCTGAATCTGCCGAGATCTTCAGATTTTATTTTCCATTTCCATTACATTTACACATTTCGCAGATGCTTTGATCCAAATTGACTTAGAGAAGAAAAACTAAAGCAATTTGTCAATTTTTGTAAAATACAACGCCAAAATACAATGGATTTTGCTGTTGCTACGCCCCATAGTCTTCCTCACTGTCCCTTCTTCTGTCTCCCTTGATCTGCCCCACTTCCTTTACGTCCGCTCCTTCGCTCTCTCTGCATGTCTGAGAGCTCTGAAAGCCCCAGTATGTACTGCAGCTTTTTTGCAATTAAATTTTCATAGGTTTCTTTCTCAGCAGCTGTAAGAATAACTTCAGTTGAGCAGGGTCTGTTATATATAGAGCCCCGTTCACCGGAGAGAGGAGGGAAACAGGAGGAAGAAAAAAAGCTGGGGCAAGTAAAAATCGGGGGTACAGCGAGCCAAGCAGCAAGAGTAATAAGAAGACAGCAGGGATAAAAATACAGTAAGACCAAATAAGAGATGATGCCATCCGATTGGGCCGTACAGAACTGCAAGCCTTAGTCATATGAATCACCATCCTCAGACTAATTCTTATTGGCAAGATCATTTCGAAAATAAACCTTTAATCCTTCAGGTAAAGCTGCTGTTGATTTGCGAGATGGATTGACGTGGCATTGGGATTTAACTGGTCCCTAAGGTAACATCATTAGTTTGTGAAAATCTTGAACATAGCATTGACATCACTGCCCTATTTTCTGTCGCAGAGGGCGGGTGAACTCACCAGAAACAGCGCTCTCTGTTCAGGGTGGACAGGCTGGCCACGAGCGATAAGACTATAAATGCACTGCACCGTCTTTGACTCTATAGGCCAGATTTTGCTTACTGTATGTCTGCGACTGCAAGGTACAGGGGATGTGGATTAGGTGGGGCTGTTCAGTCCCTCAGATTGGATACTTTCTGATAATCTTTAAGTAAAAGAAATCAGTAATCCTCTACTTGGAGGATTAATCAAAACCTAAATAATACAGGATGTCCAGGTTAAAAGGTGAGGCCCGCCAATTCCAAATCTGAGACAAAAGTGTTTTTTTTTTTTGCACTTCACGCACAAGGATTGCTGTGCTGCTATAAAAATCTAAATTAAATACAAATTAATACTTTCATTTAGTACTGCACAATTATGACAAAAATATAATCGTCAGTTATTACCTTGAAATTGTAATTGCGATTATTAATTACGATTATCACAATTTACACTGAAGGATGTTTTGAATAGCTTTATACCATTATTTGAAGCACTGCATGCCACATTTTTATACATAGTTTCTTATAGATACTGAAAAAGCACAAATATCAGACCCCAGACTGTTAAATATAAAAAAAGCAATGAATGTAAAAAATAAAACAATAATAATAATAATAATAATAATAAAAACTTAAGATAACCTGTAGTAATATTTTTTTTATATGTCATAAATTACAGATTACATAATTGTGGCATCTGTAATTGTAATTACGATTAGAAATTCAATTAATTGTGAACCCCCTTTTATTCATTAAGAACGCATTAAATTGACTCCAATAAATGCTGTTCTATTTCTCAAAGAATCCTGAAAGCATCACAGTTTTCACAATAGCAAGCAGCACAAGTGTTTTCAACACTGATTGTAATAAGAAATGTTCCTTGAGCAACAAAACATAACATATTAGAATGATTTCTGAAAGATCATCTGGCACTGAAGACTGGAGTGATGATGCTGAAAATACAGCTTTACTATCACTGTAATAAATTACATTTTAAAATATTTTACAGTTAAAAACATTAATATTTAAAACTGCTTACAATTTTACAAATGACTGTTTTTACTGTATTTTTGATCAAGTGAATGAACAGTAGTGTGTTGTGTGTAGTGTTGGGGGTAACGCAAGTTACGTAATATTATTACTTTTTCTAAATAACTAGTAAAGTAACGCATTACTTTTAATTGACAAGAAAATATCTGAGTTACTTTTTTCAAATAAGTAACGCCAGTTACTTTTCCCCCCATTTATTGATTAAAATCTCTCCTGTCCCATGTTGAGAGAAATCGGGAGTAAGATGTTAGTTCTAGAATTAATGTGAACATGCATTTATTCATCTCACTCACAAAAAACAGATTCGGTATTCCTCTAAATGAATAAAAACAGTGAAATTCAACTTGAATATGATGTAAACCTGCAATAGTTAAATATGTTAAACAATACAAATATCCTTTATGCATTTAATACCATTTTATTAATTCAATTTTACCAATTCAACCATACTAATAAGCAAAAATTACTCAAGATAATCTAACATTTGTTTTCCTTTTTTTTTATTGCTGAAGAGTTGATATTTGTTCTTCTGCGGTCTACTGTACAGACATGAATTTACTTTTCTCAAAGCCTGAGGCTTTTGACGTGAAAAGGCTTTTACATTTGCCAAAAATAGAACTTTTTATATTAAAAACAAACAAGCAAG
>JAHKKF010523448.1:10484-30983 GCA_019740295.1 Labeo calbasu | reverse complement strand
TTTATTAAAATAACCGATCGTTACGCTAGATAAGACCCATCTTTCTCTGCTTTTTCTGCGCATCTGGTTTACAACCGCATTTTCAGTCGTTTGAAGCCGCATTTAAACTGCATTTTGGAAGTTCAAACTCGGGGCACCATAGAAGTCCATTACATGAAGAAAAATGCAAAAATGTTTCCTCAAAAAAATTTCTTTACCACTGAAGAAAGAAAGACATGAACATCTTGGATGACAAGGGAGTGAGTAAATTATATGTGAATCTTTGTTTTGGAAATGGACTTCTCCTTTAAAGGGACCAACACAAAAATGGCACGTTTTGGCTCATACCCTAAAAATGCCAATTTTAACAAGCTATAAAATAGCTATTTTGAGCTAAAACTTAACACACACACTCTGGTGACATCAGAGAATTTTTTTCTTGTAAAACAGGTCACCTTTAATATAACAGTAAGCCACATCATTCAGTAATAAGAAAACAAGTGACAACAAGTTGTTGAACCATGGTCCTAATCAGCAGATCCTAATCAGGAACCAGAAGCATGTCTGGTTTTCCAAGACTGGGAAATGGACTGGGAAACAGAAGTTGAGACTAGGATTGCAGAGGGGTGGTAAATTCCCGGAAACTTCCCAGAAATTTTTAGTAAACTTTGCAGGATTTTTTGGAAACCTTCAGAAAATCTTGGAAAGTTTTCCAGAAATTTTCCACTCCTTTGCAACCCTAGTTGGATTGGATTTATGCTCATTCCCAGCCATTTTAATGACTAGTTGTCACAAGGTCACTGTACCTACAGTAGTTGCTTGTAAATGTTTCTGTCGCTGAATGCCCCAACATCATTTGTGAGCCCTAGCTTTTAAAAAAACAAGAAGCACTTAAAGAGTAAAGAGCTTCTGTCTCACAAACTTTAGCTCTTTGATAGCTTTTTTCAACTTCATGAGAAATATGACTACGAAATTAAGGGCTGGGGGAAAAAACAGGGGTGTTTTAACAAGGTTAAAACTTGGGGTTGAATTTAAGATTTTGGATTGAGGCTGACTGAGGGTTAGATAAGTGTTAAGCTTTGGAATAATATTTAACTGTTCAGTCTGATTTTAGGGATACGTTTCAGTAAGGAATTTGGTATTACAGAAATTCCTATGTTTTTTCCAGGCCACTATTTCAAAATTCACCAGTACTTCCCCTCTCAGGTCTTCAGCTCGTACCTCTTTCCCAACATCCTCCCCCAGTCTCTTTCTCTCTCTCTCTTACCAGGATCAGTACAACAATTTGACTACCCATACCTCCAACGAAGAATTTCTCACTGGAGCTAACTCTCTCTCCCCCACCTCTTTTTCTCTCTCTCTCTTTCTGAGCGCAATGTTTATATAGACCACAGAGCTCCTCTATCAGGCTCAGTTGCCTTTCAGCTGTAGTTCACCAAACAAGCAGGAGTCCAGCCAACCGATTGCTCAGCATCTAACCAGGAGGACCACCAGAGAGAAAAGAGACAATTATACACAAACACTCTGCGCCTTCTTCATATTCACACATGGCCAGCACGTCCAAGTGGACATTCCTCCAGGCCATGTGTCTGGTGGTTTCGTTGTCCATGGCAGTACCTGAGAATTATGGAGAGGTTATCAAGGTGGGCTATGGACCCAGTTATTTTAACGAGATAAATTTCGAGGACCAGGCGGAAGGTGAGTAACCTTAAAAACATTAAATATTCCATTGTGATCAGTACTATTAGCCGTGATGTGCGTGCTGACAGGACAAATAAACTATCAGCGTGTGTGTGGACATGTCTTTCAGCGAGGAGTTATATTAGCAAGGAAAAAGACAAAGAAAAATAAACAATGTGACTCACTGGGATCATTTGTGTAAACATTTGTGAATGCAGGGATATTTGTTGCGGCGTAACAGAATGCATGTGTTGTGTCATGACATTTTATAAATGAAAGTTTTGTTTTTTGAAGATTCTGTGTTGTCTTTTGAGTATACAGTATGTCTGTGACGACAGAAAAAAGTGGGGAGAAGGTAGCAGATATTTAGAAAAATAATCTGATTTGTTATTATCAACCAGAATGACCAAACAAAATATTTTTGATGATCATAAACTGTATAGCTTTAAAGATCATTATTTTTAAATTAAGTATTCTATCTTATTAGTGAAAATTTTCTCATAAAGGAACCAAGTCATGCGTTGAAGATACATGTCAGTGCATTCAAAATATTTTTAAAGCATGCATGTGAAGAAATACATTTTGCATTTCTGTTTGCTTTGGTTTCTCTGGTTAAGTTTCAATCAGTCAGAGTTTTCCAACTATGATTTGACTGTTTTAGATGCAATATTTCTTTATTAAAGTTCACGTTATCTGAGTTACTGTACTATAGGACCATGGTGCACTCTCCGCTGCTAACCCACCCTTCAAACTGAACGGTGTCACCTTAAGTACATATAGAAACCATGTCATCTTAACTCTCTTTTCTCTCTTTCTTTCTCCCTCTCCCTTGATTTTTCTCTCAGAGGAGACCCCCACACCATCCCCTGAGCCCTGCAAAGCTCCAGCCTTCACTAAATGGGATAAGCTCTTCACAATGCTGGAAAATTCCCAAATGAAAGAGAACATGCTCCTGCAGTACACTGATGATATCATCAAGGTGGAGCTGCAGAGTCTGCGAGAAGAGATGTTACAGTTTGTGGCACAGCACAGCGGCTCTTGCGCATCTGCGGTCGAGAGCTCGATCCAACGGGTCGGGACTCAAACAGAGACGCGTTTGGAGAACGCGCTGGACCTTGCGCGAGAGGTCTCAGCTGATCAGTACGCGCAGCTTGATGAGGCCTTGCAGCATCTTCTGGCCATCAGCGTAAACCAGGCTGTGCGGCTGGAGCGAATGGAGAACGGCTGCTTGAAATGTGGGGGAGAAGGTCTGGCCTCCCAATCCAAGAGCTTTCGGGCACGACATCTCATGCAAGAAGTGACTGAGACAGAGAATGGAGGTAGGCTGGAGAAGACTCTGGCAACCATCTCCAGTGAGCTGCAAACCATCCGGGAACAGCTGACCCTTTACACCAGATCAGTCTTTGCAAACGGCCTTCCATCAGGTGAGACATCTAAGTTATCCCTTACCAAAAAGAAGTATACTTCAAGTTTATTTCATTAAGTATATTTAAGTAAAGTTCATTAAGTATACAAATGTCAGTGTGCTAGTAGTATACTTGTAAGTGTACTACATCAATACTCTTTGGGACTAAATTGGCCCACTTTCTAGTATATAAAAGTATACATTTAAGTATACTTTAAGTATAACAGTAAACTTTGAGTACACAACTAGTTTATATCTGTTTTAGTTTGTACTGCAGCTATACTAAAAGTGAACTTATGGGTATACTGATAGTTTACTAATTAAACACTTGTAGCATTTTTAGTACACTCTGAAGTATAGTCTCAGTAAACTACTAGTTTAGTAGTTTTATACTGCAAGTATACTCGTAAGTTTTCTTTAAGTGATCTTTACATCATACTTTAAGTATACTACTATGTCCCTATCAGGTATTAATTTGTATGTTTTGTTATATGAGTATCCGAACATACAAAACTTCAAAAACCAAAATATTTTATTCTAGCTTCATGCATTCTTTTTATAAACACTTGAATGTGGGTAAGTTTCAGAAATAATAATAATAAAAAGAACAAATAAACATTTTGAACAAAAAGCTGAAAAAAGACAATGAATTGGATTCAGAATGATAATCAGAACATTGATCAACACTCCAAAGCTTGACAGTCATTATTACCTCTTCGTGGGTCACATTTTATTCCATAACGTTACAGTTTTGATGCTGTTTTATGACTGATGATCGTGTTAAAAACGTGTGGAAGCATCTGTTGTTTCGGTTTCTTCTTCGCTTGTGTTTTGCAAATTCTGTACAGAAGACGTGTAATATCGCCCCCTACCATATAACAATATTGCTCAAATATATTTGGACTTTTTCTAAGTATAAGTCAAGTATACTTTTAAGTATATTTCTGAGAAGTACATGAAGTACATTTCTGAGAAGTATACTAATAGCACACTTGAATAAACTTCTTTTTAATAAGGGTATAAAAAGCAAAAGTAGTCAGTTTTGCTTCGTTGTTGGGTGGCGAGTCAAACCTTGTCATCTAAGTGATGCTTCAAAGTGTATGGAAAGGGTAAAACACACATGTAAATTTGTTGTAGGTTCTATACGACAAAACACCATGCGCTGACTCCAACACTCTAAACGAGTATATTGCTTTATATGAGGTAATCATCTGAGCTCAATCTGGACAGGACTAAAACAGACTGCCAAGGTGGCGATTCTGGTTTGGTGCTGTAAATTTGCGATTTATGCGAACCACATGGTACGATCAAACCGCTAGCCAACTTAGCTAACACAAACACAAAGCATGTCAACTCATACGACCTCTGAGCAGACCACCGTCACCTCAAGGTAGGAGGTTGATACCCTCAAAATCTGATAAATGTTTAACCTTCGAGCTCCTACTGAGTTGTAGGAAACAAACTTTGTAGGCATCACTTTGTTCAGTAAGCCGGATACAGTATCTGCTCAGATTAAGCTAAAAATGATTTAATCTGCAAATGCCCATGCTTTCTGCATTAAATAGCTTTGTAGAGGTAGAGTAAATGAAAGACAGAGGGAGGTATAATTGTTAACAGCTATGCGGGGCGACCACACCAAAGCGTCCAGGGGGGAAAGCAGAACCAGATGAGACTGTTTAGAGAATGACTTAGCCTCCTTCCATCCTCCCAAAGCAGGAAACCCAAGACAAATGTAATGAAAATATTGTAAGCTACGGTAGGAAAGGAGAGCCGCGGCCTGTCACAGCAAAGCAATCACCCATAGGAGAGAGAACGTACCAAACCCCATAACCAAGCTCCCTTCAGTCTCTTTCCGTTTTATAAGCCTTCCACTGTAATTTAGTTTCTTCTGGTTGAAGGTCCTCTCAATGGTTATGCCAGCTAATCGTGCACAAAACTGGCCATCCGTATAAAACACGCTCATGCAAGCATGAACTTACAAAAGACAACTGCATCATAGTTGGGTTCTACCTAACCAGTTCTCCTCACATTTAGCAGTGGATAAAGATTAAAAACATGAGGTCTCTTGATCTCCGGCGCTCTTTTGGGAGGCTCGGCAGGAGCAAAGCCTGGACAGGATTCACAATGACTGAATGTTTACAGTGTAACTCATTACCTTGAACCCCCATTAAAATATAAAGGATGTGCTGAAGATTACATCACAAACGCTGACATTTTAATGTTTTTATTTGCACTCTGTGTCGAACTCTCTTGAAAGATTTGTGTGAAGATTATTCAGATAAAATCATAAGCCTTCAGTGATGCAATCGTTGCACCTATTGATGGGTGGAGAGGCGCAGTGGTTCTCCCTCTGAAATAAATAGGGAAAAAGACATCATAATAGATTCCTTCTGGTCCTTCTAACAATGAATAAACAAAGTTTGTGGAAACTGGATGCACTTTTACATAGTGTTTGCATATAAATGTGTCTTTGCAGTGTGTGGACACAACCACCCTACAATCACAAAAATCCATTCACTCCTTTTTTTTTTAATATCCAAAACAACTAAACTCTGGAAGCCCATTTTCGTGACTGAATAACATTTTTTAAAAAGGTTTTGGGACTTTTTCTTGCAGTTCTGAGTTTACATCTCACAATTCTCACAATTCCAAGTAATTAAGTCAGAAATGCAAGACGTAAACTTGCAATTCTGAGAAAAAAGCCCCAATTTGCTACATATAAACTTTCACTTCTGAAAAAAATATCAGTCTGTTTTTCACCTCAGAACTGGACTGTGTAACTCACAATTGTAAACAAAAAAAATCAGAATTGCAAGATACAAAAACAGTTCTGAAAAAAATCATCAGAATTGTGAGTTTATATTACGCAATTCAGAGGGAAAAAGTCTGAATTGCAAGTTTGTGTCATGCGATTCTGAGAAAAAAGTTTGTATCACTCAATTCTGAGAAAAATGTCAAAATTTAGTTTGTATGACTCAATTCTGAGAAAAAAAGTCAAAATTGCAAGTTTGTATAACTCAGTTCTGAGAAAAAAGTCAAAATTTAGTTTGTATCACTCAATTCTGAGAAAAAAGTCAGAATTGCAAGTTTGTTTCACTCAATTCTGAGAAAAAAAGTCAGAATTGCACGTTTATATGTCAATTCTGAGAAAAAAGTCAGAATTGCAAGTTTGTATTACTCAGTTCTTAGAAAAAAAGTCAGAATTGCATGTTTATATAAGTCAGTTCTGAGAAAAAAAAAGTCAGAATCGCAAGCTATTATCACTTAATTCAGAGAAAAAAATCTGAATTGCAAGATGTAAACTTGCAATTGCAGAAAAAAAATCATGCCATGATCATGCCGTTTTGATTTTCTGAGCAGTATGACGTCATTTTGCTCAAGCCTGACTGTCCCGTAATACCATATTTCTGCCTCCCTCAGCCAGTTGTGCGCTGTCCACCATTTTCTCCATGCTCGAGCAGCTGTCGCGTCAACATTTTCTTGTAAGCAATGCAGGTGTTTTGTAGTTCTGACGGGGTAAAAAGGGTGATGTTTTACACAACTATTGAGGAATTTTAACCAAAGTGTTTTGCAGACATTTCATGAAGGCCCTAAATAATTATAAAACCAATGTCTCCTTTAACACTCTCCCTTTCCCTCTCTCAATTCTTCTTCTGTTCCAGGCTGTGACACTGGGCTGCTCTTCCCCACACGTTCATCTACAGCTCACGTCGAAGTCTCACCCAAGACACCCTTTCAGACCAGTGCCGCCACCATTTGCCTGTGGGTGAAACCAACGCAGGTGATCAACAAGACCATCCTCTTCTCTTACAGCACAACCGGCAATGCCTACGAGCTCCAGCTGGTGCTGAACGGACAGAGTGTCTTCTTTACGGTCGATGGCGAAAGCCATTTGGTGGAAGCTTCAGGGGCGGTTCAAGAGGGCCAGTGGTCGCACATTTGTGCAGTCTGGAGCTCACATCAGGGCTTGGCTTCACTTTGGGTGAATGGTCAACAGGCGGCAAGCGCTCCTGGAGTGGCTGAAGGTCATGAGCTACGCAGCAAAGGAAGCATACTATTGGGGCAAGAGTATGGACGTTCGTTCAGGCATCTCAGCATCCCTGACACATTTGATGTGGAGCTGGCCTTCACAGGGAAGATGACCGGAGTGAACATGTGGGACCGTGTTTTAGATTCAAAGCAGATATCCCAGCAAGCACGGCTGGACGGGAGCGGTTGTGGGATCCGTGGTAATGTGGTGGCGTGGGGCGTGTCTGACATTGAGCCAAAAGGGGGCGTTAAGTTAATATACTAAATTTCTCTACTGTCTTAACCACCTGAGCCCTGTATACAAATCAGCTGAGCTCCTACAAGCACATATTAAGAACCTGCTTCGCTACACCTGCACACAACAATAGTTTTTCTCTCTTTAGATGTGCGGAAAATGCTCCCTCATAGGGAAAATGTGATTTAGGTTGAACTAGCTTTAGTCAAGCAAGTTACAATAGTTAAACTGCTGCCATTGGAGGGATGTCATATCATATATCTTTTATGATTATTATTACAAACTCTTCTGTTTTACAAGAATGTTTTCAATTAATACAAAGTGGAGGGATTTAAAAAAATATATATATTGTGTATCGTCAAACTATTTATCTTGATTGGTAATGTTTACATTCAGATTTGACTTAATTTTAATCTATTTGTTATGTAATACTTCCATTGTTATATTTCCTATGCATTTTTTGTTTTCAAACTATAGGCTCTGTTACATATCTCGTGATTCATTTTAAAATATTTTGTCGTATGAGTTCTGCTAATAAGTAACTTTTTTGTCTTTGGTTTGTCGTTTTACCACAAGATGGTTGCTATGTTTTTTGATGATGGAACTGTGGAAAATGTTTACAAATTGTGACTTTATTTTTATGTCTCCGCTGATGTGATTAAATGTATTATAATGTACTTTTTTAAGAGGCTAAGATGAATGTATAATGTACATAGATATTTTTCTGAGGGTTGGGAAAAACAAACCATAATAAAACTGTAAAACTAAGGTTCTGTTGAATGTAAAAGTGACCAAGAGGTGAGTGCTTTAGTTAACAGCACATATGATACAAACTGTATGCTGTGATTCAATACATTATGATGGATCATGAGCCACATATCCAGTGGCTACATCATTCTTAAATTAAAAGTGTGCAAAGAATTTATGAGTGAAAAAATATCAGTGAGAGAGTGTGGCCTTGTCCCAATTGACACTTGAAGTGTACTTGCGATGGCTGTCCCATATCTGTAAAGTGTGCGACACCATAGGTTGTTCCAGTCATCATTTTAGGTTACAGTACTCACAAACAACCCTTTGTAGCCCCTTTTCCACAAGCAAATTCCAAAAAGTCCCATATCATTTTCTTCTCCAACTTCAAAATCAAAAAAAAAAGTCCTACTTCACTGTTTTACCTTTTTTTGCATTTGATCTTCTTTGCATGTTCACTTTATAACACTGGGTCAGTTCTTCTGCAGGACGATTTTTACGCTGGGGGAGAAAATGGGAATTTTTTGGAATCGGCTGGGATCATTTAGAGCCTTTTGAAGCTGCATTTAAACTGCATTTTGGAAGTTCAGACTTGGGGGCACCATAGAAGTCCACTATATGGAGAGAAATCCTGAAATGTTTTCCTCAGAAAACATTTTACTCATTTCACTTTCACACTGATGTGCAATAAGATTCTGTGTTTAAAAAAAAATCCAGTAAATCAGGTAATCGAACAGCATGGACCAGCAGGTTTACAGCATGCAACATAACCAAGGATCTGGATGACACTGGTCAGCGTAAAAGAGGAACAAATCACTGGCTTAGCAAAAGCACTCAGGCCTCAGACTGATTAGTGGATCCAGATGGTGGTAGGGAGACTGCATTCTTGAAGGGATATTACTAATAATGAGCATTGCTGGAGGGAGCTTGGGAGCCATTCAAAAGCTTTAATGTTTCTAAGATGCTCTTTTCCACCTCTACCTTTCCTGCTCCTGTAGTGAGTGTACACACCAGGGGAGCCGTGTCTCTAACACACTCCAGACCACTACAAACACTCACTTCGTACATCCGACATGACTTCAACACGAGACCCCTCTGTCGAGGCAACTACACACTAAGGAAACATGAGAGCTCATGGTGAAACACCTACGTAGCTCAGAGACTAAATGATTGTAAAAGTTGTAGTCCTGCTGAAAAGAGCGGCATACGGTTTTTTTATGGTGGTGGTGTCCCAACTAGCTGTCTACACCAATCAATGATATTTTGAGCAGGGTTCCCTTACAAAAAAGGAGTTCATTCAAGTATGCTATTAGTATACTTCTTTTAAACTAAAAATAGGAAAGTATACTTTCAGTCTACTTTTCAAGTACTTCTCAGAAATGTGCTTTATGTATTTAAGCTATACTATACTAAGCTCAGAGAATCCATGTTTTCATTGTTCTACGGTAGGGGGCGCTATTACACGTCTTCTGTACAGAATTTCCAAAACACAAGTGAAGAAGAAATTAAAACAACGGATGCTTCCACATGCAATCTCACACGATTATGAGACTCAACATAAAAAAAAACATAAAAGCTGTGTAATGTTATGGAAAAAATGTCAACCCATGAAGAGGTAATACTGACTGTCAAGCTCTGTGGTGTTGATCGATTCCATCTACGTTTTGATTATCATTCTGAATCCAGTTCAGTCTTTTTTTGAGTGTTTTGTTCAAAATATTGTTTATTTCTTTATGTTTTTAATTTATAAAACATACCCACATTCAAGTGTTTATAAAAAAGAATGCAAGGTTTTTTTTTTTCATATAACAAAATATACACAAAATTAATACCTAAATAGGGACATAGTAGTATACTTAAAGTATGACGTAAAGTTCACTTAAAGAAAACTTAGGAGTATACTTTGAATATACTATGAAACTACTAAACTAGTAGTTTCCTGAGACTATACTTCAAATCGTACTAAAAATACTACAAGTATTTAATTAGTAAACTATCAGTATGCCTATTCACCTTATTTTTCAATGCGGAAGTAAGCTGTTTTCTGGTAATGTGTTAGACGTCCGGTTCATAATCCGCCATAGGGAAATAAAGAGACAAATATCGAAGTGCAGTAAACGGTAAAACAGTTTGCACTACAAACCAGTGTGTTCATAATTAAGATAATACATTAAAATAATATGGTAATACACACCAGTTTGCAATATCAAGCAGCAAAACGAGCTTAATGTGCAGCTAATAATAGCTGGAAGTGGATGAGACCGGAAGCCAGACACAAAAAATGTACAAATGGCTGCACCCACTCTTATGGGAAAAATAAGGTGGATAAGTTCACTTTTAGTATAGTTGCAGTACTACTAAAAATTTAAACCTTAGATGTAAACTAGTTGTGTACTCAAAGTTTACTACTGTTATATTTGAAGTATATTTAAAAGAATACTTTTATATACTAGAAACACTTACAAGTATACTACTAGTACACTGATATTTGTATACTTAATACTTAAGTATATTTAAAAATACACTTAAACTTTAAAAACTTAATAAAATAAACTTGAAGTATACTACTTTTTTGGTAAGGGTTACTTACCACCAGTAGCCAAGAAGCCATTACTGAAGTAAAGTTGGTCATGGTCTTCTTTTCCTTTACTTACCATTGCAAATGTTTGATTGTCAAAAAGCCATTTGTCAGAAGGAGCCTGACCATTAAATAGGCCGTGAAATTGTAATCTAATTGTAGTACCAATGAAGTCGTTTCGATGAATCACTGCTCTACCCTTCCCTTTGCACTCTTCAGCATTTAGAGCCCCTCGATGGTACCCCACAAAACCTAACCTGAATCCCATTACCTCACTTCCTGCTTCACGGACTGCGAAGAGGTCGCATGTTTTTTGGTTTTCTGTGAAACCATGGGAAGTAGGACCAGGGTGGTGTTAATGAGAGAAGGGGAAAGGAGACTGATTAGGAGGACAGACCCCAACGGGAGGCTTGAGGAAGGACAAGTTTGAGCTATTAAGGTCTAATAATCCTGTTAGCTGGTCCTCTGCTATAATGCATGGCATATGCAGAAACCACAAAACCTGATATGCTTATACTGGATAACTGACTGTTACAGTAAGTTCAACCAAGTATTGTAATATCACTAAGAATCATGCAGAATTTCAGCAAGGAAATGCAGGCCGCTAATTCCTCCCGAGTCGAAGATCCTGGTCTTGTGCTGTGTTTTGTAGCTTTTGAGAATGAGTGAGTTGGGTAAGTGCTCTGTTTTCTATCTCTAGGATTCATTCCAGAGGTTCTGCTAACTCGCATATCGGCTTTCTTCTCCCACTCAGACCTCTGGAGTGCTGTGATAGTACAAAATGTAATCAAAGGAGGCTTGAACATACATACACAATGCATAGGGAATATGGAAACCCAATGCAAGCTGCTTTGCTGTAGTAAACAGCCAATTGTTGGCTGTATCCCGGGCTCTGAAAACCTGGGCAAGTGTTGAGTGGAAGTCGTCATGACAGTTTCAAAACTGAGAGTTACGTAATCAGTTCTTGGATGAACATGATGGTCAAGCAGCCCAGTTTTAAGACAATGCACTTCATTTAGATCTCGAACCCCCATCGACTGTTAAATAATACAAATTAAAACCCAAGAGGGTCCTTCCTCAGTTGAGGCAATGTTTTTTGTGCTGGCAAGAAGCTGAATGTTGAATGCAGAAATGGAATGTACAAAGTAGAATGAGAAACCGTAAAGCATTGTGGCATTGGATTGGATGGATGTTCACTTGTTTATCTGCTGAACAAACAAAAACACTTAAATAGTATCTCAGGTCTGTAGTGACTCATCATGTTGTGAAGTGAAAAGACTGAACCAGGAAATCAAAAACATCTTGTCCTCTAGTTTCCGACAACCTATTTTGTTTTTGCGGTGCCTTGCTCACATCATATGTATCACGGCACATGATAATTGTGCTTACGTGCCAGGCTGTCCACTACAACACTTAAAAGAGTCAGGTGACCCCTTTAAGAAAGCCTGTCATTTGTAGCTGTCTGACAGTACTATTTTATTGATCCAACTAGAGCAGATGTGTTTACTCGCTGATGAGTCTTGGTCACGCGAGCACTAAAAAGTGCTGTGAGATCCAGTGTGAAGGTCTTGAATTCAGCGAAGAAACAAATGATTGTGACTTAAACTAGTTTAAAGCCAGATGGAAACAGTGCTGACAAACAGGAGAAAGACTGTGTGCAATGATACAGCCAGTAGTAGTGTTGTCACAATACCATATCTGACTAAAATATCACAATACTACTACTGAACTGATACTATGACAAAAAAATGGTGAGTAACTACCATGCCTACAGGTATGTAGAGATTTTTGCTATATTGGTAAGTTAGCTAAATCTTTTTTCATGATGTAGGAATTTTATTTCACAGTAACAATTTATATCATGATATTGTTATTTTATCTTTTTTAATAATAATAAGAACCTAGATGCAAGTAATAAACTAAGGACAACTACAATAAAACAAAGACACAAACAGGGCCCTACGAAATCTGTTTTATTTTTTCCTAAATTCCATTTTAATTTTTCTAAACTCTATTTTAATGGTTACATTAAAATATTTATCAGAAAGCACATCTAATAATTGAAATCATGAAACTTGAACAATTTAACAGCAATTTATTAAAAGTTCAACAAAAATTACATGTTTTTAATGCCCTATGAAATACATTTTATTATTTTTTTTCAAATTGAATTTTGTTTTTGTGAATCTGTTTTCCATTAATTTTCTGGATTCCATTTTAATCGTTTCATTACATTTTAATAATCAAAAGCATTCTGGTAAATATTCCTTAAATGTTGTTTTAATAATATTTTTAATTATTAGTAGTTTTGATGGGTTGCTGTGAAGACCTTTAGGTTTCTGTTATGATTATTTTCCGCAAAAGAAACAGTAAAATGCTCATGAAGTCTCATTATAATCTATTCATCCCAGTGTTTTACTCAGGAAATACGGCTCTTATTAAAATGCATTATTAAAGTACCCTTATTAGTAAAACTCAAAATCGTACCGTTTTTAAAAACAGGGTATCGTGATACTTTTTTAGCCAGTAGGTTTTTCAATCTACAAATTGCCATCATTTACCATGGATTTACTGTAGTAACACTAACTGCACCATGGTATTGTGATAGAAATGTGGAATATTCATAATGAATTTTATTATATTAATGTAGCCATGTATTAAATGTGTTAAATGGGTAATCGAATGCAAAATTCAACTGTTTGAACTGAAATGTGGGTTGGCAGTGTGTGCACACAACCACCCTATAATGATAATTCACCCTGAGTGAGCTGTAAACTATCCGCCATTGTTTCGACGCTGGAGCAGGAGTACAAGAGGACAAGAATGTCTCCTGCGACTGGGGTGTTCTGTTGTTGGATGTAATAATGAACATAGCAGTCGTCGTTTACTTCTAACATCTGAGCCACTGAAGATGCAAAGGATTTGTTTTTGAAAGGAATGCGCCCCCGATCTGCCTAAATGTGTCTGTGTTCGCGCAAATCATTCGTGATCCAGCTTCACCTACAGAAGAAGTGAGTATAAGGTTTTTTAATGAATCTTTGCGAATCGCCTTACCTAATAATGTGTTAGTGAGTGTGTAAAATTTCACAGCTAAATGCGGCTAAAGTGAACAGTCTCTCAGAGAACGGCTCATCATCCCACGAAAGAGAGGGGCGGGGTGAGCCGAGCTCATTAGCATTTAAAGGGACAGTAGGACATAGCGGTGAATCAGAGGTAGAAAATTATATAAATACTGTTCAGTTTCTCGCACAAACCGTTCGTTTCGTGTCTTAGGACATCAGTGTGTCGTCACGAGTCGCAGGGTTTAATTTGGTTTTGTTTGTGTATGTTTTTTCCATTATATGACTGACTGCAACGGTTTGAGTTAAAAATCTTCGTTTGTGTTCTACTGAAGAAACAAAGTCACCTACATCTTGGATGCCCTGGGGGTAAGCAGATAAACATCAACTTTTCATTTTTGGGTGAGCTTAAAAAAAAAAGATTTTAAGTTTATCATGATAATTATATTGTGATAAGATTTTCAGTTATAAAGCATTTACAATATTGTTGTCCTTCGGCTGACCCAAACTATACGACAACGAGCTACGGTCGAAGTCAATTTGACCACACTATTCCCTAATAAAGCCATGTTTGTTCTTCGCCTCTGATGACTCCGGCCAACAAACCCGCAGTCTGACCCTTCCATAATGACAGAGCTTTAACACAGTAAGTAAAACCATACCAATGAGATTGTTTTCTTCGATGGGCAACAATTTGAGTGAAGTATTTGAACAGCTGAGGTGAAAGTGTATTTTGGCACATACACCAAGTTAAATATACCACCCATTCCTCATATGACAGATCAACTCCTTAAAAAATGCAAATCTTTCATTCATAAAAACACTGAATAACACATACTGCAATCACTTTAAAAGAACAATGGCTGTAATAAAGTTTGCTTCATTGTGGACGTCTCAAATGACCCATTTAACTGCATGGTTTGGGACCAGAAATTAGAACCACACACTGCGGGCCAGGAAGTGCACACGTCATCTACACTACGCTAATGCTGTGTGTGGCACACTATTGTTGTGGAAACTAAACAATCGCTGGTCTCTGTGTGTGGATATTCTTGTAAAGGAACAAAGGAACTTCTTCTCTAATTACCACAAAGGCAATGAGGTGCACGGTCTGGAAAGCACTAAATCATGGGGGATATGATGGTTTTATACCTTCCATGACTCAGTATTCTATTCTATTGTGCAATCCAATACAGCACACGCTGACGGTGACTTTGCCAAGTAGGACGTGCTTCTGGATCAACATCTGTTGTTGGTCCTAGAACAATATTCTTGTCAAACAAACTTAACAATTAACTACACCAGTCCTAAACCCAATTCTACATCAGACAATGTTTCCTAACTAGGATCAGTGCAACAAGTTTGTCTGTCAAGAATAAATGAGAAACCGGTGTACCATGATACACAGTCAATCAGATAATATTTCATGTTTATTCAGACTACTCGTCACACATTGACGCTTGGGCAGGAGCCCTCTGTATCACTTTTTAACGCTCAGGGTACTCTTGTAGCGTCATTTCTCAACAAAATAAACACTGTATTGTCTAAATATTTATTTACAGCTATTTATTAATACTCCCAAGATTAAATTTCCAATGCCCAAGGTTTCTCATTGAAAGCAATAACAGGAAAGCTAAAGCTAACAGGCTACCCTGAATGTTAAAGTTAACTGGTTAACCAGTCAACACGTTTCTGCATTCATTCAGGTCAGCACATGATCAGAGTGACATCGCGCCGTACTGTGATACTCATAGTGTGACCTCATTGTGAATTCAAAATGTTGAGCAGGTTGACAGGAGGAAGTTTAAATATCATTCACGGGGGGGACGTTCTACTTCCTGTTTCTCGACACTGGAAAAAATGTGGATACTGCAGGAATTGTTAGCAAACTGGTTGTGCTGTACAGATGTGTTCTGGAATCAGCGTGGAACTGATACACTGGAGAAATGGTGAGAGGTCTCTTTAATTGCTATTCACATATGCTTATATGATATTATAATGCCAATATGCAATATGCAGCCATCCTGCCAGCTAAGGTGTAGAATCACCTGGCTTCAGTAATCACACCTGCTACAGAAAATGTAATGTCAAGAGCAGTAGTTAGCAACTTGACTTGCTCTCTGTGTTTCAGGATGTGTCAAGACTTTTCAAAAAGAAAAAGAAATAGCGGTTCAAGGCATAGTTCACTCAAAAATGAAAATTCTGTCATTATAGGAGAAGTCCACTTCCAGAACAAAAATGTATGGATAATTGTACTGACCCCCTTGTCATCCAGGATGTTCATGTCTTTCTGTCTTCAGTCGTAAAGAAATTATGTTTTTTGAGGAAAACATGTCAGGATTTTTGTCCATATAATGGACTGATATGGTGCCCCGATTTTGAACTTCCAAAATGCAGTTTAAATGCAGCTTCAAACGATCCCAAATGTGGTTGTAAACGATCCCATCCGAGGAAGAAGGGTCTTATYTAGCGAAATGATTGGTTATTTGCATTAAAAAATACAATTTAAATACTTTTTAATCTCAAACGCTCATTTTGTCTTGCTCTGCCTGAACTCTGTGTATTCTGGCTCAAGACAGTTAGGGTATGTCGAAAAACTCCAATTATATTTTCTTCCTGAACTCAAAAATTTCAAAATCATCCTACATCACTGCAGAAATACTGACCTGAAACATGAACATGCAAAGAAGATCAAACACCCTTAACAAAAATGTAAAACAGCGATATAGAATGATTTTGAAGCTGAGGGAGAACATGAGATGGGAGCTTTTCGACATACCCTAACTGTCGACGAGTGTTTGACATTAAAAAGTATATAATTTGTATTATTTTTATGAAAATAACCGATCGTTTCGCTAGATAAGACCTTTCTTCCTCGGCTGGGATCGTTTACAACCACATTTGGGATTGTTTGAAGCCACATTTAAACTGCATTTTGGAAGTTCAAACTCAAGGGAACCATAGAAGTCCACTATATGGAGAAAAATCCTGAAATGTTTCCCTCAAAAACATAATTTCTATACAACTGAAGAAATAAAGACATGAACATCTTGGATGAGAACGGGGTGAGTACATTATCATCATTCAAACGTGTAATAACTTTGTTCGAAGGCTAATGTTATGAAGTTATGAGAATACTGTTTGTGCAGAAAGAAAACAAAAATAACAACTTTATTCAACAATTTTGTCTCTTCTGTGTCAGCGTTTGCTGTCCTTTTGATGTTCTTACTACCTTTCTGGGCTTTGAACGTGTCAGTTGCGTTGCTGTCTATGCCGAAATCTCTCGGGTTTCATCAAAAATATCTTTTAAATAAAATATCATTTGTGTTCCGAAGATGAACAAAGGTTTTACGGGTTTGGAACAACATAAGGGTGAGTAATTAATGACAGAATTTTTCCATTTTGGATGAACTACACCTTTAACAAGTGAAAGTCACAAAAACAGCACCAGAATATGAATGCATCAATCAAATAGAAATATTTGTGTCAAATGCCGACAACAGGCTGAAAAGAATACGAAATAAACAAGAAAACTGAATTTTTTAAATACTATAAAACAAATTAACTTAACTACATAATGTTTGTGATATAGCTGACCAATATTAGATAATCACAGTGAACTCACACTAAACTAACAGAATGAGAGTTTAAAGAGCAGGTCATATGGTATTTTAAAGTGTCCTAATATTGTGTTTGAGTCCCCTACAACATGTTTAAATGCATCTAAGGTCAGAAAACATTATAATTTTCTCAGAATAAACATTTAATATTAGAGTCATTTCTCAATGATTTCAAAACTATTCATTTGAAGCATTTCTGAGTTTAAGGTCCGTAAACCCCTCCCTTCCATAAGCCTACTCTGCTCTGATTGGTCAGCTGGGCAAGTCTGTTGTGATTGGTCGTTCCGTATACAATGTGTGTCAGAAACGAAACGCCCATTACCATAATTAATGTTTTGCTCCAGAGGGTTACTTGTAAACAAAGATGCTATAAGGTTTAAAAAACTCAAGTCCAATGATGATACAGATGCAGTCGCTTAACCAGAAATCCATCGCAAGCATGACTTGATCAAGACGTTTCTCAGTGGTAGGTTTTTGTATGTGGTACAAATTGTATTGCTGTGGTATTGTGGGAGAAAAAAAAAGAATTTAAACTAAAGCCCGAACCCGACCTGTACCTGAGATCTTCTGACCCGACCTGACCCAAGCGGCACTGTTAAATTTAGAAACCGACCCAAAATTGGTTTTCACAACTGATAGCTAAACTTTTTAAATATGCTGTATTTCACGGTTGCATGCAATGGTCAGTAAACAAATACAAAGAAACAGTTTCATCAAGGCTCATGGTAAGTTCAACACACAAGGCAAAACATGCACTTACCAGTTATGACATTTTACGAACAACAGGTGCAATGGTCACATAAATTCCATCAAGTTTTTTAATCATAATTAATCAAGATCATAATTCTTCCACTGTGCAGTTTTCCTTGTAAAGTGTATTAAGTTTTCCTGATTGCAATCATTGTTCTTAACGTGCTAATGTGTGTATGCCGTTCGCTTCTGTTGTGACAGAGAGACCGAGAACAAAAAAAATTTCATTTTAAATATAGCCTGTACAACAAATGGCATGTACACATTATATATAAGGGATAATCCACCTAGCATGAGCCTTGAAAGATATGAATGTACTACTTGGGTAATGCACGCAAAGGGTAAAAATTAAGGTAATTTTCGTCAGTTATGGCCCATTCTAGCGTTCTGTCTGCTTTTTTAGCGATTTTATCCACTTGTTGCTGAGAAACATAATGTAGTGAGTCAGTATCAATGATACTTTATTAATAGTTAAGTTTCTCTGTGCAACAGTGTTTCTGTTTGCGCTTCGCATTCTCTGTGCGTCAATGAAAGCGCAGCCTACTGCATATAGTTTTATTTTAGCCACAAACCCGAGCCCGACCCGAACTCAAAGCTATTCATTAAACATTAACCCAAACCCGACCAAAAACCCAAGAGTATTTTGGGACCCATCAGGCTTAGGCTGGGTAGCAGACCTCTATCTTTCAGCAATGAAAACAAAACACAGCGCAGAACACAGCATCTTCTCGACATGATCCAAACACACTAACTACCCTTACAAAAAAAGAAATTTATTCAAGTGTGTTATTAGTATACTAAAAATATACTTTCAGTCTACTTTTTATGTACTTCTCAGAAATATGCTTAAAATGACATTTCAGTATACTTGACTTGAAATTATAAAAAGTTTAAATATATTTGAGCTATACTTGTGCTCCGAGAATCCATGTTTTCATTGTAGCTATTACAGAATTTCTAAAAAGCACAAGTGAAGAAGAAACCAAAACAACAGATGCTTCTACATGTAATCTAACACAATCATCAGACACAAACCGCATGAAAACTGTGTAATGTTGTGGAATAAAATGTCGACCCATGAAGAGGTAATAATGACTGTCAAGCTTTGGGGTGTTGATCAACTCATCTACGCTATCATTCTGAATCCAATTCATAGTCTTTTTTCAGCTTTTTGTTCAAAATGTTGTTTATTTCTTTATTTTTTTTTAATTTATGAAACTTACCCACATTCAGATGTTTATAAAAAGGAATGCATGAAGCTAGAATAAAATATTTTTTGTTTACAAGCAGATACCCTCATCTTTCGTTTAATGTTTTGTATGTTCAGATATTCATATTACAAAATATATACAAATTAATGCCTAAATAGGCACATAGTAGTATACTTAAAGAATGGTGTAAAGGTCACTTAAAGAAAACTTATACATGCAGTATAAAATTACTAAACTAGTAGTTTACTGAGACTATACTTCAAAGTGTAATAAAAATGCTACAAGTATTTAATTAGTAAACTATCAGTATATCTATAAGTTCACTTTTTGTATAGTTGCGATACAAACTAAAAACATAGATGTAAACTAGTTGTGTACTCAAAGTTTACTACCATTATACTTAAAGTATACTTAAAGTGGGCCAATATAGTCCCAAGGAGTATTGAAAAAGTACACTTACAAGTATACTACTAGTACACTGATATTTAACTGATACTTAAAAATATACTTGAACTTTACTTAAGTATACTTGATAAAATAAACTTCATGCATACTTCTTTTTGGTGAGGGTAGCAGGAAGTGTTTGTGGGCAGGTCAGACTCTTTGTATTTTTCGAACAGGCGAAATATGAATGCTAATGTGTTACCTAGTGACGTACATCGGTAACAGGCAGAAGATTAGAAAAATAACGACTTGTTAAGGCGGCCCTTACCAAAAAGAAGTATACTTCAAGTTTATTTTATTAAGTATACTTAAGTAAAGTTCAAGTATATTTTAAGTATACTTTATGTAGTAAGTATACAAATATCAGTGTACTACTAGTATACTTGTAAGTGTACTATTTCAGTACTCCTTGGGACTAAATTGGCCCACTTTCTAGCCTATAAAAATAAACTTTTAAGTATACTTTAAGTATAACAGTTGTAAACTTTGAGTACACAACTAGTTTACACCTATGTTTTTAGTTTGTACTGCAGCTATACTAAAAGTGAACTTACAGGTATACTGATAGCTTACTAATTATATACTTATAGCATTTTTATTACACTTTGAAGTATGACCTCAGTAAACTACTAGTTTAGTAATTTTATACTGCAATTATACTCGCAAGTTTTCTTTAAGTGAACTTTACATCATACTTTAAGTATACTACTATGTCCCTATTTAGGTATTAATTTGTATATATTTTGTTATATGAATATCTGA
>JAHKKF010523445.1:0-15140 GCA_019740295.1 Labeo calbasu | reverse complement strand
AGAGAAACTGGTAAAAGAAGTCATGTGAAAATTGACATGTTGGTAAATATCTCGTGAATCTGTGATCACTGCAGCCCACCCTGATCCATCTGTAGGCCAGCCATGTAACAACATTCATATATTGCATGTATAGCCAGAAGACAACAGAAAATAAAACTATGACATAATAAAATCAATAATAATAAAAAAGAATAAAAGAGGGACAACACTTGCCACTTGTGTATTTTCTTTCCCTTTTTTCCCTCAGCAGTGCCATATTTCTTCAAGACTTTTTGTGTGGTAGCTCAGAGCATATTTTTGCTCAAAACAGTGTGCCATTTAAGTGCTACAACCTTGCGTAATAGAATTTATGTAAGAGTCACTTAACTAGATAAAGGATTTGAATTCAAACCATTCATTACTGCATGACATTTCTTAACTCTCTGAAAGAGAGAAAGACAGGACTGTGTTTTCCTAAAGTTAATTTACTGTACATGATTGGATGGAGAAAGCTACAAAATATGAATGCACTGCTTGTCTTTATATTGTGAAACGAAGGATTATAAGATTGCTGACATTAACAAGACTGATGTTTAACCTGAAATAAATTTATCCTGATAATTTCATATGCTCATGTTTGATATAGTAAATATTACAGCCATCGCAGTAACCACAATTACAGATGTGTCCTGATGAGAAATTCAATTTGCATTTTAATGTTGATAATGATAAATTTTACATACACTGGTAATACTTTATTTTGATAGTCCACTTTAGACATTTTACTAACAGTAAGTAACTTTGCAACTGCATGTCAACTAGTCATTAGAGTATTAGTAGACTGTCTGCTTATTATCTTCTAAAACTCGTCTAAACTTTGCAAGTATATGTCAGCTTATTCTACTAACCCTAAACCTAACCTAACAGTCTGCTCCGAGAGTTAGTAGACATGTAGTTGCAAATTAATGAAAATTACTTGACATGTAGTTGCAAAGTTACTTGTAGTTAGTAGAGTGTCTAAAGTGGACTATCAAAATAAAGTGTAACCCATACGGTTAATTAATTATGTGGCATGAAATGCAATATTTCATGACTAAATGAAGTTTAATGTGTCTTGTGCACAGAAAGCCTGTAGTCTTGTAAAAATAATTGCAAAGTCAGCACTTCACAAAATTCTAAACTCAAAACTGACCTCACCCACAAAATTCATGTTCCCTGGTGTGTTGTAACGTTTTAATGCCACAATATTTGCCAGTGTCAGAAAAAAAAAAAAAATATATATATATATATATATATATATATATATATATATATATACAGTACAATTACATATAGTACAAAAATACACTGATTGGAACTATCTGAAATATTGTAATTTACGACCTCTTTCTCTGCATTGCCAAAAAGTTGCAATAAACCTTTTTACAAGCTGTCTGCTCTTTTCAACCTTGCCATCAGTGTGACATTTTCATCAAATTAAAACAATAACCCAGTGGCTGACGAGAAAGTAGGATGACAGAACGTGTACAAAAAGTCACTTACAAGAGGTGACACACTGTCAAAACAAGGGCAATACCAGAATTCTCTGTCTCCTGGGCGACGCTTAGAGGTGAGAGGAAGCAAGACAGTCATGACATAAGCCGTACGGAACAAAACAAGAACGATGATATTGTACACAAGTGTTGCAGTTGTATGTCAGTGTAGTTATAATAGGTGTTACTTTTCACATAATCTGTTTCTGAAAGATGTGCTCAAAATAGTTTGGCACAGATTTCAAGCATTTATAAGTGGGCTTTCTGTATACTGCTGTCAAACACTGAAATCAAAAGATGTGTTAATGTTACTTTACGGTTTGAAAAATAAAAATAAATGTAATCACACAAGTTTTGCTACTGGCAACTCAGACTAGACAACAGGGAATATAACTATATTAACCAAATAACTAACCAACAGCTGCGTTTAAACATAATTTTATCTTCTAGCATTGGTTAAAGCACTTTTAAGTAACATGAATAAACAAAGAACAACTTACATTAACGAAAATGAATAAATACTAAAAAAAACAAAAAAAAAAAATCTTGTAGATGTTACCACGTAAAACACTACCCACCCACCCCAGGTTACTGTAATAAACTGTTAAAATGTTATTACTATGGTGGCTGAGAAAGCTCAACACGCTGCAACCTAAGAAAACAGCACATTGCTGCAAATGGCCTACTCGCAACACAACCAAATACAGAAACACGCTTCACATACTCATTCTCACTCATGCCACATTTTTATTTCCAAAATGGCAAGTTAAAAAAGTTATTGCAAATATTTTCAGAAATGTTAATCTCCCATGAAGACAATCATTTGTGTGCAGTGCTTCTTGCATTATCACAGCGATGCCTCATTATGCAATGCCTCACTGCACTCGCCAAACAAATGCAGGTAATGTAGAAGATCCTTCTATACAGAGTTAACAATAAGGCCTCATTATGTACAGTTTAGCATGCTTTCCTCACCAGTACGGGGCATAAAAATTCACACCGCACATCCATTTACAATGCCTTTCATTAACGAATGAACAGGAATCCATGTAGAATCGACAAATCGTGGAGAACAAGCTCTGGCATGGAGAGTGCTTCGAACATTAATCTTAATGTTGTCTTAATATTATGCATACTAGTTGTGCAGACAGTATACTATAAAGAGTTAAGATGAAGATTCAGTATATGGATCTCTGAAACTATCTATCTATCTATCCTACCAAAAGCCCAGCAGCTTAGGATATGATAGCAAGTTCAAAATAGGTAAGTTATGTGTTAAAACATCCTAACGATGTGATAAAAGCTGATAAATGCTAGCAACAGGTTAAAACAGGTTAGAAAGATGTTAACAGTATGTTTAAAAAAAATGCGATAATCATGATAATACATTCTAGAAACGTGCTAACATTGTGCTAAACGTGTAACGCAGGCTAGCTGATAAAAGCTGTCTAAGCCTTACTCCCCTGCAGGGTTTGAAATTAGCACCCGCCAACCCGCCAAATGCGAGTAAAAATGAGCTGTGGCATGTAACGCTGTCAAAACACTAGTCAATTTGGCGGGTTACTTTTCGTAAGTTATATTCACTTATGAATTCCGTGGGGAATCATGACATTATCAAGTATATTGCAAAAACCAAACAAAACACACCTACAAAATGCACGCATACGCAACTACGAGATGAAGTCTGGGTAGACTAACTTAGTGCACGTACACATTTAGTGCGTATTTTCACTGCATGATTCAGTCTATTAATATGCATTCAAGATAAGGGGGCAGAAAATGTATATATTTAAATCATTTCATATAGTTAGTCAATATAACACGAAGAGTGCCCTTTAAAAAAAAAAAAAAATCAGCATGGTTACAAATGAGATATTGATCTTATACAAGTTCAATAAACAATAAGTCAAGACTCTTACGTTGTAGATGTTATATTGGCTGCTGTTGCTCTATTTTGACAATTAAAAAATCATTCCAAACACAGCCATAGCACTTTTTTGCGTCTCTGAGCAACATGATGGGGTTTCGTTCCTAAATGAATCCACCGTTTAAATGATTCAGTTCAGTTGCAATGACTCACTTAACAGTTACTTGCTGCCAACCTACTGGCAGTTTTAATTTTACATTTAAAGTAGACTTCTTTTAATTTTTAAAATAATTTCAAATATCAGTATTCAACGTTTTATGTTTAAAATATCAAAACATTATTTAAGCATTTGTAACTGCAGGTTAAAGCATTTCATGTCCCTCTAAGATGCATTAACATGTGTAAATACATCTAAATGCTACTTCATATTCGACTTCTGAAAAGATGAATTTTGTTGATATTGATTTCAAGTGTATTATAAATGACTGATTAAATTTAACTCTAATTATCTTTAGCGTTATCAAAATCTTTGTCAATATCGCACACACCTACTGTAGTATTGGCACAAAATGATTTGCAATGGTCAATTTGTCATGTCCAGTGTAGACAATCTCAAGCTGTTGGTTTATTTTGATATATATATATATTTTTTTATTTATTTATTTATTTTTTTTTTCTACTTTATTTATTTATTGATTTATTGGCTAATAGAAGATACAAATGGCCAGTAACTTAATAATATAGTGAAAAAGTTATATCCCTGCTTCCCTGATCTCACTAGTGTCATGCACTTTCGCATGCACTTCTCAACACTATGAAACACATAACTGGCAAATAAATGTACAGTCACAGAGATTAACTGCCCCAAAAGAAAAGCAATATAAAAGTATTACAAACAAGTCTTCTGAAGTTTTTGGATTTGTGCACCGACTTGTCAATGCCTTTAATGTCTGAATAGTGACACCAAAGGTTTCTTATTTAAGTAATGGAGGAACTGCACAGTGAAAAATGACAATAAAGGGGTACCCTGTGTGTCAGAAAGTGATGCCAAACTGTCCTGAACAAGCGTCAATATGTGATGAGTTAAGAGTGAGAATGTGTTGGTAACGGAGGGCAGCTGGTAAAAGCTATGCAGGTAAACATCACTCCCCTGATCTCAAAAGGCGCACTGATGCTAGAGACTGTGGTCTTTAGCATCCATGTTTACATGGTTGTCTCCCATTCCAGAAATGCCAGTTCAAATCTCGCCCAGGGTGAGTAGAACCGGAGAGCTTACACATGGTAGGAATGTGCTAAAACACGTAAGCAAAATTGTTGCTAAAACATATTCAAAACACTGCTATAACACGTTACTTTCCAACTTTTGAAAATTATTTCAAACTTTCAGTCAAGGCTGTGTCAAGCCAACATCAAAGTCTGTCATAAAATGTTCCTCATATAGTTTAATGCAATACTTTTTGCTAGCCCTCATCTTTAAGTTTAAGGAACTGAACAAACCTCTAACCCTAATCCTTCTTTGGCACACAGTTTTTCCTGCATTATTTGTTTTACTGACATGAATGAATTGTGAGGCTTATTGAGAAAAGGACTGACTAGACTTTGATTTAGATTTATAATAAAAACAAACAAAATAATCACACAGATACACAGAGGAACCCAAACCATATGTGGAGATCAGAACAACATAGAGCTTTGAATATCAGCTTGATCGACTTGGACTAGTATCAACCACTCCAAATACCCTACCAACCACCCAGAACACCTTAGGACCAGAAACGAACACACCAACAACTATTCAGAGCACTATTCACACATACGATCACACTGGTGTGATCACTCTAGGGTGGTCCCTGGAGCGTATAAGCACATTAGTGTGAATAGAACATTCGGTGTGTTATGTGATCAACTGCTACATTTAAATGTGCTTTCGTGCTTTGCTGATCCAGAGATGGATTTGATCAGAGTCCATATTTGAGAATCTGAACATCAGATATTACATAATACAGTTAATACATTTATGAAAAGTTTAAATAAAAAAGGAAAAATGAAGGAATGAATGAACACATAAATAAATAAATAAATAAATGCAATATATTGCATTAATTAATGCAATAAATATAAGCCATGAAAATAAGACAATACATTTTAAATAACAGTTGTCTAAAAATTCTGTATTAACTTCTGTGTGAAAAGGTTATAAATCATAGATGAACAAACAACCGCAAATACAACCCAACAAATTCAAATATAGCATGTTTGTATAAAGCAAAATTGAGTTTTGCAACAACACAACAGCTTCCTGTCATCCCACATGTGAGTTGCTAGTCATGTGTCTCAGTCTAATTAATCTGATTCTGAGCTTTGCCCCACTTTTCCCACCACAGCCTGGGTCATTATCAAATGACTCCAGCACATCTAACAAATCTACATCATCCCACAAAAATCTTATTTAACCTGTCCTAGTTCAAACAAAACCATATCTTTCGTGGTTTTGTGCAGCAATGCTACAGTAAGGGAGTCATCAGCATACCACTGATATAGCCGCTAATGCCCGAGTGGCAGGAAATCTTTAATCCAGTCTTTCAACCCCACAGGTCGGCCAGCCCCTCCTTACACACAAGATAAAGTCTTCTCTCTAAATGCCCAAACAGTCTATTCCCTCTGTGGAATTCTCTCATTTTTTTCTGGTAGAAAGCTTTCCAGTTTTTCCAAATTGAGAGCTGCATTGTCACTGCAGGGGAGGAGGCAATCTTTTTATGGAGTATGGAGTGGGCTCATAATGTTTCATTGAATTATCCCCTTTTGCCAATAGAAGTCAGTCAGCAAAGCCTCTTACACTGACTGCGGGACTCGCAATGAAGCCTGATGCAATCTGATATCTCCTCATGCCAATTCCAAAGCAGAAAGCAGTATGAGAAGAGGATTTCTACCCTGTGCAATTTTCACAACAGACTGTAAATTGCACATTTTCTGCATGCATGCTCTCTTAAACATCTGCAACAAGCATTTTAAAAATGTATTTTTTTATTTACAAGAATTACATTTTATGAACATAGCGAACATTATAATGTTCCAATTTACCACAAAAATGCAGCCAAATTTCAAAACATATTCAACGGATTCAAATTTTGTTGTCAGTCTCATTAATGCATTTGCCAAAGCAAATTTACAGCGAACAATTTGGCACAAAGCTCATTTGCATGTGAAAATTTGCTGCAACGTTCACCCCAAGTTTGCCACAGGGGCTTGTCGGAACACTATATTTGAAAGGTTTGTGCATTCTACCCACGGTTTGTGTTAGTCGTGCATGGGCTCACAATAATGATACGTTTGCAAGGAACTGAAGCTTTTAAGAGCCTTCAAGAGAAGCTTTAGCATTAGTCTGTAAAATTGGAATGGAATAAACATGAGCTCACCGCTCACTGCCATAGCCCTAAATGTCAACGACAAAATGATGTTTGTTTTTAACCACCACAACATATTTTGAGACATTAATCCAGCCTTTTCTTTCCTCACATCACTCCTAGTGAAGTTTTATGCACAGTTTAGAATAGGGCAAGGAAAGAAAATTACAGTGTGCTGCAGTGCCTCAAGGAACCTCAAAACTTTGCAGTTAAATTTCCAATTTACACAACAACAATGGCTGCATTTATCATCCAGTGAAAGAAAACACCTCCTTCCCCTTTAAAGAGCGATTGCCATTGCCATTTGAGTAGTACATTTATCTCCACCAAATACGCCAGTTCCCTTTTCATTGCATGCTTTGTAAATGTCATGGAAGTCATTGAGTGAGAAAATAAGGCTTTGGGTCTCTATTGTATTTATTTATGATTTTCTTGTGAATTGGCTCTTTAGAAGCTGAGTGTGTGGAGTTTGTTTGATATGGCAAAGCAGAGAACAAATCTAATGGAAATGTGGCTTCAGCTCCATTATGTTTGAAGTTTTTGTCTCCTTGAATATTTGTGATATTTTTTGAATTGCACAATCTTACATAAGTATGAAACACATGGCTCAGTAAACAGAGTTTATTACAGTTTATATAATCATGACTGTTCTGTTTATTTCAGACATTGTTTGATTGTTTCTAAGAAGTACAAAGAAAAAAAAAAGTTATCTCCTTTTAATGCCGTTTATGGGTGTTTGTTCCAGTACTTTTCTCTGTGGATTCTCAGAAATTCTCTGAAAACACACCATGTTATTTTCTTTCATTTGTCTGCTAGCAATGTCAAACTGTGGAACTGTGCATCACATAGAATTATGTTTTTTTTTTGTTTTTTTTTTAACCACATTTGTATTACTAAAGCAAATCTCCTAGTTAGCATTTTAAATACTCTAAATACACACAATTAAATCACATTTCCACACTTAATTTGACAAAATTACAGCTTGATTGGAAATTACGCACAATCAAATTATTCTGGTCACGTCTCATATTTCAGTTCACATAACATCTCGAGCATGCTGTTTGCTGACTCAGATGTGTCCTAATTTTAATTAATAATAATAATAATAATAATAATTCAAAAATTGAAATAGTTTATGATTATGGAAGGGTTATTTAAATACGATTATGAGATTAGTGGTTAACAGCATTTTGGCTTTTTTTTTAGTTTGTTTTTTTTCTTTCAGGCAAATACAGCTGGGATGCAGGTGTCCAGATTTCATATGATTGTTTTCTTTTGCATTATTTCAAGATTCTTTAAATTCTCAACTGTCCACAAGGTGTTATATTCACATAACACTTCCTCTACAGAAGAAGGAAAACACACACACACACACACACACACACACATCTGGTCAGCTATCCTTGTAGGGACTCCCCATAGGCATAATGGTTTTTATACTGTACAAACCATATTTTCTATCGCCCTACACCAATCCTATAACTTTCTGCATTTTTACTTTCTCAAAAAAAAAAAAAAAAAAAGAAAAATCATTCTGTATGATTTATAAGTTTTAGTACCCATGGGGACCTCAATTTAGGTCCCCACCATGACATGAGTCCCCATGAGTGTGTGTGTGTGTGTGTGTATTCAGGTTTAAGTCCCCACCAGTATATATAAACCAAACCACACACACACAGACAGACAAATGGTCCCTTCTCCCTCTAGATAGGCTTTATTAATTAATAATTCACTGAACCTCAATTAACCATTTTCTTACAATGTGGAAGCTCTTAAATGCTTCCCAATTAATTTGCAAGTTAAAATTATTTCAGTAACAGTAAGGCAACAAATTAAGATTAGTCCCTACAGTGACCAGTTCAAAGCAGATTCAGTTGCACCATTACATATGGGCTTTATTGAACCCTAAAAAAACAGAAATGGCTAGAGAGGAGCAAATGTGTAATTTAAAGTCTTTATCTTCAACATATTGACTGTAGTAAGTGTAGAGAATTTAAGTCCAAAAAACTGGTTTTGCTTCAGGACCCAACTATTACTGCAACTGTGATTTCACTATTTGACAAACAATGGTCTAAATTATTGTGTTTTTCTCAATCTGCCAAATGTTAAATAGAGTCTGAAAATTACTCTTACTAAGAAAAAGGATAAAAAATAGCATCACCTTACAAAGAGACTTCTTCTTATTGAGGGCTAGGACTCAATTTAGCCTCTCTACAACATTACAGCATAGTTACCACCGCCATCAAAATCATTCCTCCTCAAGTAATAGGCTATACGAAGCCAAGCTTTTAAAAAATAATCACAGGTTCTGAGCTTCAGTCTCATTAATATATACTGATCTGATCCTGGCAAAGAGCAGTCTCTGCACTCTCATTGTTTCAGATACATGTATTCCCAGGGCCACGGGTTGCTTTATTATTTATAGCTGTGATATCAATGCTGGAGGCAGCAGTGGGACAGTTCACTGCGAGCCCAGCCAATGAAAGAGATTCATGTCAAAATCCAGCTGGGTCTCTGCAATTTCCTGCAGCGCATTAACAAAGCTCTAATTCCACAAAGAATCACAGGTCACACCAAACTTTAAATAGTTTATAATTCCATGTAGTCAATTACTTATAATCTGTATAGCCATCTACCATCACACATGCACATATGATCTTAACTAATGTTAAAAAAAAAGCTAGTGACTAGTTTGTTTATTTTAGGAAAGTATGTAATCACTTAACTCATCTTTCATGCATAAATAATTTGCCAACAAACTAAATAAGTTACTGGAGTCTTATTTTTTCCTTCTAGTGACTGATTTGTCTAAAGCACCACAAAGTCAGATCAAGCAGGCATACAGTATAAGTTTGAGTCAGCCCATTTACATTAACATAACCTTTTTTTCTAGATCAAATGATAAAGAGTGATAAAGAGCAGTTATGCTTATCAATAGTTAACACATCACATGAATATTCAGAACCATTCGGTTGGATACATTTATATAGACTTTCACAGCCTAGAGTCATCCCTTGTGTCTCTTTCCATATCACCCTTCCTCACAACTAAATTGTAGTTATTTATTATAACCCTTCATATTTTATTCTTATGTTTTATGTACATGATTGTATTCCCTACTTAACAACAGGTAAAGAATATAAGAACAATGAAAAGTGGCAAACATTATCTTCCAAAACCACAATTAACAATAATATGAAGAAAATCTGTATGTTTTTTCTTTTACATCTTTTAAAAAGCATTTCTGTTTTGGCAACAAACAAAAAAAATACACATTACATTACCAGTTAATTATTGTAAAGCCTGGGATATAGAGCATGAGCCAATGGACTTTTCTTTTTTATGGATCTTTTTTGAACTGTCATTATAACTGCATTACAGTGTTAGCAATACATTATTCAAAATGTTTATTTCTGTGTTCCAATGAAGAAAGGGAGATATAAATATATACAATGTAATAATAAGTATTACATAATAATAAGTAGTGTCAAATCAAATAAGTTTGATTTCAAATATATTCAATGTAATAATGTTTGTCAATGTACAAATAAGTTAGATTTCAAATATATACAATGTAATAATGTTTGTCAATGTACAAACAAGTTAGATATCACTGTCTATGTGGTTATTCACAGGAGAATTAAATCAACCATTTATATTTATTGGAGCTGTAACTATACTAATTAGTCATTCTAATGACTCTTTGCAGATAGTTTCATTGTGGACATTTTGTCAATACACCAACAGATGCTTCCAGTGAGAGTCTCTTCCAAAGGATTTATCTGAATGCCAATAGACACACCAGTCAAGGATGGGACTCAGAAACAGCCCAGAACTTATGCTGGCCCATCACAACTCATTTTGACTTATCTCCACATAGACACACTTACTCACACACAAACGCACGTACACACACAGTGAAAAATGAGTTATGCTACTCCCAAAAAGTAATTTATGAATTAATATGTCATATCTAGGTTATATATAATCCGTCCCAACTTTTTTTATGTGATAACAGGTCATTTCCAACTTGTAAATAATTGTAAAACTTCATATTTGGCTACTACATAGGTTCAAAGCTCGCAGTCAGCTGCTTGGGATTGGGATGAACCACATCTGATATCTATCCATTCTGCATTAGTTCTCTGCACATAAACAGGAGATTAGAGAGGAGCTACAATTTTTCGAGTCATTTGTAGTATGATTAGTTTAATATATTTTTGTTTGTTTGTTTGTTTATTTTTTGAAGACACAGACACACACACACACACACACACACACACATATATATATATATATATATGTGTGTGTGTGTGTGTGTGTGGTTTACATCTTTTACAAAGCATTTCTGTATATACATGGTGTTAATGCATAAGTGCACATACATAGAGTGTAAGCTTAAACATTATTGCTCAATATAGTTGAGCAAGCAGTTGTGTCTTTTCAGAAAACTTGGGTTAAACTGCTTGATTCATATAATTTACATTTGATCTTTGAGGTAATTTCAATGTGGATAAAGACATTTCTCAGATTTTATATATAAAAAAAAAAAGCACAACAGCACAGGTAGACTACAAGACTGTGTAGTCTACAGCTTAGTCTAAGCCGAATAACTGACAAATTGATAGCAAAATGGACTGCTGTGGAAATGAGTTTAATACTTGTTTTGTTTTGTTTGTTTGTTTTATTAATTAGTGGGTGACAGAAAAAAAATGCTGATATTTCGCATGGCTGATGAACTATGTAGAGCCAATATATATCATACTGTTTTGCTATTTCACAATTTAAAGATAATAAAAACAGGACTGTAAAATAAAGTGCTACCAAATTTATATATATATATATATTTATTTATTTTTTTTTTTTTTTTTTTTATTATTATTATTATTATTCTATAATCTCATTATAGTATTTTTCACAAATAAATAAATAAACATCTGTTCTTTATGCTGTTGATATTGGCAGTATCACCTTGTGCCAATAGTGTGTTGTGTTATACTCCTTGAACAGTAAATAAAATGTATAAACCTCTCAAAACAGCTGCAGCTTGAAAGGTGTCAAGGAGCTGTGGTGCAGGCACCATATGTTCCTGGAAGTCTTCTGGCAAGCTCTCTGCTCCCTACCCATTCCCCCTCTGTTGTGTCCCTGAGAAGCAGACTGCACCCACGCACCTATTTCTCAGATACAATATGTGCCCCCCCTAAGGAATCGCTTACAACTGCACATATTCTAGAGCAGCAAGAATCGCTAGTGTATCATTAGCTGGATTTCTTTTGCTTTTCAGATTGCTGTCACCATTGCCCCACCATTGCCTTATGCCACCACATGGTTTAGCTGTTGGATTAAAAAAGTACAGACAGTATTTTTTAAACTACTTCTTTTTAGTAGAAGGAGAAAGAAGATACAAAATATTGGGGAAAGATAAGAGGAAACATTCTGTTTGTCCAAATATGCATACTTCCCAACAACATAGTAATCAAAAAGCAGTGAGTAAGAGGTCCAAATACACAGTATTCGTGGAACAATAAGCGAAAAATAACTACTCTATCCAGAGAGATTCTGAAGTGTGCAGTCACAGGGCACTTTTCCATCCCATGAGACCACTTGGAGCTTGGAAGCCATCAGATCGAAAAGTTGAAAAATAGAGTAGAGTGTCTCTTTTGGAGTTTAAGGGTTACAAGAAGTCGGGTTAAAACTGCACTGAAAAAAAAAATTGTGTTGAAACAATTTCACTCAGAAACTGTTAGTAAATTTAAAAAACAATTACAAAAAATTGCAAATAACACATTTCATTAGTAGAAAAAAGTGTACAAATAAGTTAGATTTCACTGTCTATGTGGTTATCCACAGGAGAATTAAAAAATGCACTATTCATATTTATTGGAGCTGTAACTATACTAATTAGTCATTCTAACGACTCTTTGCAGTTTCATTGTGGACATTTTGTCAATGCTTCAAACAGATGCTTCCAGTGAGAGTCTCTTTTTTATTTGAATGCCAACAGACACACCAGTCAAGGATGGGACTCAAAAACAGCCCAGAACCTATGCTGGCCCACCACAACTCATTTTGACTTATCTCCACACACTTATTCACACACAAATTGAAAAATGAGTTATACTACTCAAACATAGGAAGTGGAAAAAAAAAAATCTTCAATCATTCTCAATCTGTTTTATTTACAACTGAGTTTTAAAAATCATTCATTCATTCATTCATTCATTCATTCATTCATTTTTTATTTTTTTTTTATTTTTTTTTTTTTTTTTACAGTGGTGTAGTAGTCTTCACAGTGGTTTGCGAATAATATTCTGTTCAGTCAATTAAAGAATTCAAATAAACATGACATAATATGCATTTCGAGTAGGGTGCCACTGTAATATTATCCTATTCATTTTGTGGTACAAAAACTGACACCTGTTGCAGAAATTCACCGTACAAAAGTATCTCTGAGTGATATAATGTCAATATACCAAGCTACTTTAATGGCCAAAATTGGGTTTTTACCTTAACATTTACTGACAACCATCATAATAACAATACAGGTGGTACAAATTAAAGCCACATGATGAAAGACAAAACACCAGCATGATACTAAAATAATTGCAATAAACACTTAGCACATTTACACAAACTTTCTTAAACCAAATATACTTAATAAGCTGACAATATGTGTGTTAATTTCCTTTATATTGTCCTCAATTGAAACCAAGCAAGATTTTTGCCAGTTAGCCATATTTCGAATGCCTTGTCATCTTTCCAGTTTACCACAGACATTTTGAAATACTGTAGGAGTTGTGTTGCTTTATTTAACATCACAGCTTACATAATAATTAGAATCTTCTGAGTGGAATATATGGATGCTTATGTTTTGACATCACCATAAGGAGGGACAAAATGGGTTATTGGTTTGCATGTAACTAGAAAAACAAGTTGTAACATTTTATTGTAATAAATAAATAAATAAATACATAGTTACCTTACAAAATTACGTCACATCATTATCTATTATGTCATGAAGCGCTCAGAATTGTGTACAACATAACATCTGAATTGTTTTTTGAAATGTTTCTTTAAAACAATCTATGTGAAAAATCCTTTCCATGGAGACGAATCAGACTTCTAACCACTATCAGCGACCAAGAGGTGAATTAATGGCTGATTCTTAAACAGAAGTCTGCATCCTTAAACTCAGACGAGTTCAGTACCAAATTTTCATTCAGTTTATTTTCATGAATCAATGTTCAGCAATGTTTGTTGGAGTAGCAGCCAAGATGTGCAGTCTTCGTAGGATGCAGCCTTCCGTCTGAGAGGCACTCATAGAAAAAAAATGATTGAACTGATGGGGGAATTGACTCGGAATTGAGGAATCGATTATTTTTGGAATCAAATCCCAGCCCTAGTTTAATATGATTTTTAATACCAAAGTTTTTGTTCATGTAACCTAATTTGGCTTATTTCAACATTTTATGTTTTAGTCATGTTTTGGCTGACAACTTTTTCACTTTAAATTCGTCAATATCTCAACAGCAGATGATTAACAACTCTAGAAACGACATTACTAGCTTCACTTATTATAAACAAGTTTGCATTTAGGTTTAGCTCTATTTTATCTATCTATCTATCTATCTATCTATCTATCTATCTATCTATCTATCTATCTATCTCTAGAAGTTCCTTTTGCCATCACTATTATAGTGAAAAGTGTTTGCTTTAGTGTTTTGCTTTTGCTTGCTTGCTTGCTTGCTAGCAATAGTGTTTTAGCTGTGATAGAAAGGTTTCTAGTGGATAAATACTGAAAATCTCTTATACAACTTTTTTTGTGCAGTGCCATAATGCTTCAGGAGTAAACACTGCGGTACCACAAGATCAGTAGTAGAAAGTCTAGATACACTGAAGATTAACAAAATGTTTCAGATGTGATCAGTGAATCAAACCACTTTAAAATGCATATATCATCAATAAGTAGCAAATATCACCGAATCTCATTTTAGCCTTTCTTTACCACAACACACAACTCTGGATCAATATACCTAACACTGTTCAGGAGGCAGACACATTCTGTCATCTTAAATCTAGATTAAAGACCCATCTCTTTAACCTGGCTTACACATAACACACTAACACATCTCTATAATTCAAATCCATTAAAGGATTGTTAGGCTGCATTAATTAGGTCACCCAGAACCGGGTACATTTCCCATAACACCTGATGCACATGCTACATTGTTAGAAGAATGGCATCTATGCTAATATTGGTCTATCTCATTTCTTATTCCGAGATCACCGTAGCCACCAGATCCAGTCTGTATCCAGATCAGATGTTCACTGCAGTCACCCGGATCCAGTCCGTATTCA
>JAHKKF010523444.1:0-31110 GCA_019740295.1 Labeo calbasu | reverse complement strand
CCCCCCCCCCCCCCCCCTTACTTTCATCCGATTCGTTTACGGATAATTAGGCCCGTGGGAGCGAGAGAAGCTGGAACTGTCGAGAAAAGAGATAAAGAAAGAGCTGGCAAACACACACACACACACACTGGTGTTCCTATCATCACAGGTTCATTCCATACAGGTGTAATGGTTTTTCTACTGTACAAACTGTATTCTCTATCCCCTTTACCCGAACCCTACACCAAACCAAAAACTACAGCCATTTTTAGTTTCATTTCATTCTGAATGATTTATTAGCTTGTTTCCTCATGGGGACCAAGAAAATGTCCCCCAGAGTCAACATTTACTGGCAGGTCTATTACTGTCCCCATAACGTAGGGAACACCGGTACACACACACACACACACACACACACACACACACACGTGCACACACACACACACACACACACTGAGAGAAGCTAAATGACCAGATATGCTGAGATGAATCTGAAGCATATGTTCAGATACACGGTGTGCTTCTGCTTCGTCGTGCTGCTCATTTACCGCGGTAAGGCTAACCTCGTTTCATATATATATATATGTAGAGGCAGCAATTTGCGGCCACTTTGTCATTGTCTCATTATTTTGGCTCTTAAGAATAACTTGACAATGATTAATTCCTAACGACCAATAAACAAAGGCTGGCGGTCGCAGGAAAAAAAGCGCCTCGGTGTTTTTGCTTCTCTCTGGAGACGAAAGGCGGCGTTGCGGAACCGGTAATTATACCGCGAGAAAAATGACGCGGGCTTCTGACACGGTAAAAGTTGCGAGTCGCGATGACGTAATGCGCAACACGCACAAGATCTCAGGACTGATGTGACGGATGCCGTGTTTGTCTGTCGATTATTGTCAGCGTTCAGCCGAGCTTTATGATTCGTCAATTACTGTTTGCGCTCTGATGGAAAGTGCAGCAGGACAGCAAACACGCGCAGGCGCAGAGTCTCCGGCTCTCCGGCGGTTACAGCCCATCCTGGATTTGATCAATAGTATCCGCTAAGCCCGTGTCAGCACTGGGGAGCTTTTATTTCCCACGGGAGCGACACACTCTCCCGAAACGACACGCGCGCCTTCCAACTGAAACACACACTGGCGCTCGCGCCGCGGCAGCAGAATCCATTTACTAAAAATAACTCGGTGAGATGTGGAAGTACGGCTGGCGGAAGCGGCGCGCGCCCGCAGGACTCCAGACGAACTGAAGCGCCTCATGCAGGTGCAGCGACTCCGACAGACAGACGTTCAGCGCGACTCATAAAAATACCCCGCGCCTCATGCGCGTGGATAAGGCCTCCTGTGGCGCGCGCTTTAGTCTGAAAACCAACAGGATGTTTGTTCTCAGTTTCGCTTCTGCATGTGTGATCCTGACTCTGGGTGGCTGTAAACAATGAGCGCGAACTTCACTTCACTTAACGCCCGTCTAACTGCATAATCACTGCTGCATATTCATGCATTATTCATAATGACATATTCAAAGAATGTAATGCATTAGAACGCACAATTAACACCCATAGCATGCACTGCAATATGAACGAGTATACATATATTACGTTTTAAATACTGAGGCTTAAAATGAAGTGTTACTAAATGAACTCAAACGTGTGTTTTTGGGTTTCTGTTTGGATTGCGTTGAGAGGTCTGGTCTAGAAAGGTCTGACGCTTAAATTACATATTGTTTGCTGGAAATATTGATGGACAGAGGAAACTCTTATCAAGTTTCATCCTAAAAGATTCAGCTCTAGATTACAGCTCGATGAAGAACAAACGGGCTCATCAGATCATGCAGTCATGATGTATTTTTGTAGTCCAAGCCACGAGTTCTGATTCCTTCGACAAAAACCCCGCAGGGTTTTCCATAGGCTTTTAGATTATTGTAGAAAATAAGCTATGATAAGTGTGTGATTCTTACACGTTTTATTCATTATTAGAATCTTTGCAAACAAACATAACTTTGTGAATTTTAAAGCCCAAATGCAACGAGCAGAATAAAAAGCTAAACGTAGTTGATTAATGAGCTACTTTCAGTTTTTATTTCAAAACATTTTCCCTGAAAAGTTGAGTTAGAATAGTTTGATCGTAAACGCAACACGGCCGTGAGAGCGACTAGTCTCCAGACTCGGTCCTGGAGCTCTACTTTGCCTCAACACAGCTGTCTGGAAGTTTCTAGTAAGACCTTGATCAGCTGCCTCAGATACACTTAATTAGTGTAGGAGCTAAACTCTGCAGGACACCAACCCGGACCCCTGGACTAGTGAGTAGATGAGTTTATCCATTCAGACTGATGATGTTTAATGTCCATCAACTTCTGCAGTTCATTCAGACACTTATTAGCAACTTACTTAAAAAAAAAAATCACAACTGGATGTGGTGAAGTGCTTGTTCTACAAGGGATTCCTGTCATGTTGCATCACTATTTTGTTACTGTTTTCACATTAATTCATTATTAATTCATTACATTGACAAAATATTCTTTTCTAACTCAGATTATCTAACCAAAGACTTGATCAGTTGTGTCCCACATGTTGTGCTCATCCCTGTTTACCAACGTGATTCACGAATTAAAATGAGTATTCTTTGAAATTGTGATGCAGGAAGTGACATCACATGTACAATTAAAAAAAATAATCATTGCCTTTTCGTAATATTTACGCAAATCACAGGGTTAGACTTGTTGACGGCATTCATTAAACTTGACATTCAACCCTGCTGCCAAAGTAATTTCAGGAAAAAAACCTAAACAAATATTTTCTGACGCCTCATCTTTGTCTTATCAACCAAAATGACAAAATATGCTCTTCGATTCACCTGCGTCTTTGAAAACCCGCTTGAGAATTGAGAATTATCATTTCAAACCTTTCTGACTGAGGTGTCAGTGACTGCACTCAGTAAACTCAACATTCAACCCTGTTAACAAATTGAATCATATATAAACATAAACGTTCAATGTAAATCCAACGTATCTCAGACAGCTGCACCCTACTGAGTGTCCACTTCATTTAGGCAAACTCCTCAACCCTGTTATCCATTCAGTTTTCCTTCATTCTTTATTGAAGTCATATATAATGAGTGTAAAATAAAACAGCTTTTCAACATCTCATGAGATTTTGTGTTCGCTGGGAAAACGCTAACGTCATGTTCCACCAATTGAGCTTCGTGATTTTATTTCAACACTGTTTGTGCACAGGAATGGCTCCGTTTCATCCGTCGGTCTGTCTCTTGCGCCTCCCGATGGCGACGTACAGGATAACCGACAGCTGCGGCTCCGATAGTAAACACAGACCAACTTACCCACAATCCCTGCTCTCAAACAAACCTATTTCAGACAGAACAATGCAGAAACTTCTCTCCTAAACAAAAGGACGTTTGCATATAAGAGTGTGAGCTCAACACAAGCATTGATTAGCATTTGGAGGACGGCGGTGTTGTCAGCTGACGAAGCGGATGCCGTGCCGCACGGATTCTCACGTCTAATAATAAACGTGAGTGTGGTTTTCTCCCTGGCTGGTGCGAAACATGCGATCTGTGCTAATGAAGAGACGAGAGACAGACGCTAACGAAATCACTCACACCCCGATTTATCCCCCAAATCTCAGCACTCGTCAGTATGTTAACAACCACAAAATATATTCTTCAAATATTCTTCTGTTTACTTGCCCCTTTGTAAACTGACTTTGTCTTGGTGGTAATTAGAAACGAACATTCCCCAGTTCTAAAATTGTTCTTAACCCTCATAATGCATTTGTGTCCATTTTGACCCGGGTTTGAGTACCACTGGGTGTCAAAATCACTTTTTGTAAAATCATCGATGAAGTTATATCCCCCATATCTTTTCACACACTTCCGAGGCTGGATTTTGTTGATGAGCATGGATCTGTACATCTATTGATGAACTAATGCGGCATGAAAAATTGATCATTTGAGTTTATGGAGTTTATTTTGCTTGAACTCAAAATGAGTAATATGTTGTTTTGATGTGGGTTCCATAAATTTGTACTGTTTTTGAGCAACCATGAGTTATAAATTCAAAGGAATTTCACTAAATTCCATTTATTGTAATGGGCTAATGCTGGTAATTCTCAGATATGTTCTTATAAATCTGCTGTAAATGCAGTAATAACACGGTAATAACACGGTAATGTTCAAAAATGAACTTTAAGCACATGTGGTTTTATTTGAAACGTTAAGTCGTGACCATTTTACGAAATAGTGATTCTCCAGGTCCAGACAGACCCAGAATATGAAAATCGCGTACAGACTGAGAATGCATTATGAGGGTTAAAGCCCTGGCGGCGTCTGATTATGGAAACTCCTTGACAGATCAAAGCAACATTTATCGCTGATGTTTCTGGCGGCTGAAAACAACAGCTTTGAGCCTTAATGACCTGCGAGGAAACATTTCAGAGCATTCGAGCTCAATCTGAGCAGCCGAGCCTTATTGAGAAACGCAGACAGTGAACGGCAGGAGCTCTGACGCTTTAATTCTGATCCAGGTGAAGACGGACGTCCCGACAAACTAGCGCAGACGCTCCGTCCTTCTTCGTCCTGCCACCCCGTTTAATTAACACTGTAATAAATGCCGCCGCAGATTTAAGTGCGGCTGACATTTGCGGCGACGCTCGAGACTGGGGGATATTTGTCACTTGCTAACTGGGCGAAGAGGAAAAGCGGCAGCTACGATTTGTTAAGCACATCCAGGCCGATTTGCTCATTTGTATTGTGGTGGAAAAACGCGGCAGATCCTCCGTCGACACGCGTTAAGTGCAATTAATGAAGTGTTTGCTTATGTGCGGCGGTGGAGGGTCTGTTGAGGCCGGCGGCCCGTCGCGGTGCTGTGACGGATCGGCGGGCGGACGGGTTATCAGTCAGCGTCCGCGCCGGATGAGTTGTGTGCGCGTGTATCTCTGGGACGGACAGCGGCTTGATTACTCCGCGCCTCCGGCGTCCCCTGTGTCACGATGGCACCTGCGATACGAGACGCTCCACGCCATGAATCCAAATGCTCCTGAACATCAGCCGTCAGATTGAATCCAGCCGTTATTACCTCTCACACCAACCTCTGACTCCAGCAGCACCAACACGAACCGCCACTGGACGTCTGTGTCGCGTCTGGAGCGTTTGAGGAAAAATGCCCGTGTTACAGGTCACCTGTGCTGGGAAAGTGTTTGTGAAGAGACTAATCATTTCGAGTCATTCAGCAATTGTGAAAATGTAGATATATACACACTGAAGTGCCTTATTTTTTGCGTCCAGCTATTTGTACGTTTTATGGATGTGGCTTCTGGTCTCATCTGCGTCCAGCTATTTTTAGCTGTACAAACAGATCACTTTGCTGCTTGATATGGCAAATTGGTGTGTCTTACCATATATATATATATATATTGTTTTAATGTATTATCTTAATCATGAGCACACTGGTTTGTATTGCAAACAGTTTTACCGTTTACTGCACGTTGTTATTTTTTATTTACTTCTGCATTGAAGAATAAGGTTTAAGTAACATACACTCATACTAAGTAAACACACTCAAGTACACTTTTAAAAAGTGGCCTTTGTCATTAAACGTTTTGATGTGTTGACTAACACACTAAAGTACATGTAAATCACTTCATTATCATTGAAATTGTAGTTATTATTTATACATTGTGTTATTCTATTAAATGTGAAATATTTTAAATGTGCTAAACTTCATCTGTATGATTACTAATGCATATAAATACCTGAAGTTTCAATAGAAATGGCATTAAAGTCTATTTTATCATAAATCAGTACATTCAGCATTACTTTAACTATATTTCAAAGACAAGTAATTATGAAATTACATAAAATGATCAAAGAGCACTTTAAAGATCATTTAATTTAATGCAATTATTGCTTATAACTAAAATAAATTTCAGTGTAATTACAATTAGCATCCAAATGTTTTCAACTTTCATGGACATTTTTTAAAAGTTACATGAATGGGGACAAAAATGTGTTTAAAGTAACACTTATGGAACATTCTTATAACTTATATTTGACACGTTCTCATAATGTCGAGGGAAACTGTTCTTATAATAATAATAATAATAATAATGTAACGAGGCGGATGCGGAGTTAGGATCCATATGTGGTAGTTTATTAAAATCCACAGCAGTGGAAAAAAGTCCAAATCAGTAGGCAGATATCGTAAACGTGAAGCAGGCGAAGTTCGTACACACCGAAAAGCAGTCCAATCCAAAAGAACAGAGCATGGGAAAATCCAATAAACGTAATCGAAACAAGGCAGGCAATGTTCGTACACTAGATAGACGAGACGATGAATATAGAACGCTCAGTAAGACAGGTGAACTGGCAATACTTCTGTTAGCCAGGCCCTGCTAAATATCGTACAAACAGGAAGTAACCTGTGAAGCAGAGGGAGCGGCATACAGTCAATATTCAGCAGAGGGCTCCCTCTGCTGGCGCGGCGTTACAACTTATAATAACAATAATAAGTTAGCATTTATTGCTTATAACTAAAATACATTTTTAATTTAATTGCAATTAGCATGCAATTAAGTGTTTGAAAACATTACATTCAGTTCACACTTTAAAATTGTCTTTTTGGTTTTTTTTTTAGAACTTTGCAGATTTTATTAATTGCCATGTGGGAAACCTGTAAAATACTTAAAATCGCTCAAAACAGTGAACTGTTATTTTGAACTGGAACTTGAAAATTAACTGATGGAGTTGAATAAATGACTACATATAAATAAGCATATTTATTATCTGGTCCTCTGGACTGTAGAGCAGTGCTGCGAAAACACTTGTTACTGCAAACAGCTGAACTATTATCCTGCTACTCAAACACTTATTACAGCGTCAGTTACTCTCTTGTACACGCCGTCCAATCAGAGCAGTTCTTCGTCTGGCTGTTCTGATTGGTTCTTCTGTGCGGCTGTGTGATGATCATCCCGCTAATGCTTTGATCAAACGGCGGTCAAACGTCCAGCCTGAGGAAACAGAACGCTCTCGTGATCCGAGCTCGTTCACATGCAGCTTCAGCTCACCCTAACGAGACAAAACCGTGCTGACGTTCACATCGGAGTGTGATATTTCAGCGTCAGCATAGGTGTTTGTACGGCAAGTCTGGTTTTACCACACGCAGATCCAACAGTCTAAGCGTGAAGCACTACAATCACTTTATATGAATTAATGGTGCTCGTATCATTACATTCAGTCACGTGAACCACAAAAAAGCAATGAAGTTTGATGTTATTGATGTCTCACCATATTTCCTCTCTTTATACAAAGGTTTATGTATGATTTGAGAGTGAATGGCACTTAAAGTTCACAACAAACTGATCATTCTGCTTCAGAAGACTGACTTCCTTTCTGGAGCTTGAAACACTGACTTTCATTATGTTCCACAGTACAGAGTAAATCTCACAGGTCTGAATGATGCGAGAGTGAATCAGTGATGACAGATTCTTCATGTGTGGATGAATTGGGCTTTTAAATGTGACATGCGACAAATTTACCTGGATTTATTTATTCTGCATATCTATTTGCATTCAGCTCTGGGCGAGTGTTAATTTTGTGTATTTATTGTGTTTCGCAAGTTTATGGTGATCTCATGAACATCTTTTGACAGATTGCTCATAAATATAAACAGTGTGATTCTGACGGATTGGTTTACCCAGCTTACAGGAAATGTTCTCGCAACTTTCATGGACATTTTTTAAAAGTTACATGAATGGGGACAAAAAAATGCTTTTAAACCTTTAACTGACACCACCCCTTCTGTGGGACGCCTACGTTTACTTTACCATATTACAAATAAATCCTAATCTAATCACGACAAACTATACATTGTTGGAAAGGTCTGAGACTCCTAAATAGATATTTTACCATATTTTTGTGTGACAAATTATGTAGGAAAAGTAATAGATTAATATATGTCAAGAGTGCAACTTACAAAAATCCACATCATAACGTGAGTTCTGACCTTTGTCACAAAAGACTTTCTTCATCGCATATTACTAAATATTTTCATTCATGAATTATAAAAATTTAAGTCTGGATAGAGCACTCTTATACCTTTACTTATATTTGATACATGTTCTCAAAATGTTAAGAGAAAGCAATGCTATCTCACAACCAATTCATACGTATTTTATGCATACAAATTTACGCAGCCTCGCTCGTATGATTTTGTACGATTTGTCTAGACTCCGGTGATGGGAAGGTTTAGGGGCGAGGTTAGGTGTAGGTCTTTCATACAAATTCAAACAAATTGGGGAACTCGTAAAATATGTACGATTTGGCAAAAGTCATATGAATTTGTATAAGTGAGGTTGAACACATCTGTAACAAATTAGCCACCGATTTGAAGAAAATGTTCTTAGAACAACATTCTCAGAATCTCCTCAAGATATTATTTGTGTGTGATGAACGTCTTAGAATGTTTAAAATTAAAATACTACTACTAATAATAAAGTTAGCAGAGTGTTTTAAATGTTTTAACATAACCATGACAAGAAAATGGGACATTCTTAGAATATGAAAAAAGTAAATGTTCAAATGATTTTATATTTTGGGTGAAAAGTTAGCACAGTTTAAGAAACATTCTTATAACCTTTAAATAAGATTCTGAAAACAGACATTTTAAAGTTCTGAGAAAATGAAACTTTCAAAAAACATATTTTGTGTGAAAATAAAGTTAGTGGAGCGTTTTAAGAAATGTTTTCGTAATCACTAAATAACGTTATAATCGCGACAGAATTTTAGGTACATTTCAAAACAACATTCTCATTCATTCTCGTTTTTAAAACGTAACTTTACCCGTGTATTTGTTTATCTGAACAGATCTCCAGTGAATATGAATCGCACACACATACAGTCACATCCCAAACATCAGACGCGTGAAGTCTCAACGCTCGACGTTTACGGGCCCGCCGCGACGTCATCCGGCGGCGCACGAACGCACATGAAAACCAGAGCTGCGAAAGCAAAGTTACTGGCTTCCACTCCAGGATGAATTAAATGGGAAAATCTATTCGAGGAAAGCAGCAAAGAACATCTCGCTCCAGCCGAGCGCAGGACACGCTCTATTATTAACTCGCCGTACCTTTACAAAACATGTCAGCAAAAAAAAAAAGAGCAAACTTTTCTCACAGCATCGTCCCGCGTCTCAGGAGAAATGAGCTTCCCACCGCTCGTTTGTTTAACGTTGGAGGCTGTTCACAGAGTTTGACGTATTGCTAATTGGCAGAAACCCAGCGCGTACGAGACCGGAGCTGGATTAGTCATTTACAATGTCATTTAGCTGAAGGCTTCGTGTGTGTAATTATTAATATCTCTAATCTTAAGCGCACTTGCGCCGGATGGGCTTCGCTAGCGCCTAACCTGGAGCGGCGTTTCTCAAACTGCTGGTTTTGTCAGACGTGTTAATGCCTGCCATCGTCGTCTGATCCTGCTGCTAATAAATAAATAAAGAAAGAAAGAAGAGCTTCTCTCTTCTGTCCCACACATTCCCACGCTTCCGTCAGGAGAGAAAGCTTGTTTTCCACAATGAAAGCGCCTCCTTGTTAAAAAGGACACGCAGCAAAACTTCTCATGAAAGAACAAAAAGCACGGCAATAATAAAGCGTATTTTGGGCGTGTGTGGTTTGGAAACGAGGTTAGATGGCTCCGTTTGTTTGACAGAAGTAGGACAGAAAACAGGAAGCGCTGGAGCGGGTTTCTCGCTCACATCCTGTGATGTCAGTGCTTTGTGTCTCTGCTTTGGCCTCCAGCTGCCTCGCGGACGCTTCGCTCGTCACGTTAATTCGCCGTCGAGGAAGTTTGGACGAAATCTACACTTCAGTCAAAAAACCCCCCGGAGGAAACCGCCCCGCGCTTTAATTAAATCTTCATGAACGCTGTGTTTTCTGTCTGATTAATCATTGACTTCGCTTCTGTACGTTTCTGAGACAAAGCGACTGCGTTTAAACGTGCGTTAAATTACATCGCAAACCTAGAAGACGATATCGCTCAAATATCGCTCAGTGATGTCCAGTGACGCAGGAGCAGCCGGTTCACATATTGATTTGATCATTTTTGCAATCCTTTAAACGATTCATCAGCAGGAGGAGGACGACATGGACTGGAAAATGCTGTGAATTTACACCGATTTAGATAAACGCACAAAGCAGACGAGACTCCGAAAGCAAAGCAGGAAATCTTCTCGTCTGTCTTTGGATTCTAGCGCTGATAGATGTTTCCATCCAAATGAAACGACTGCCGCTTTGCAACCATACATAAAGAAGCTCTGTTTACTTATTTATAAAGCTTTAAATAAACACGAGATATAGATTCGCCGTTTAGAAGTCGCGTTTCTCATCCCGAAGGAAGAAAAGATCACAGAAGACAATCTCTGTAATATCTCGATTGTTTCTTCGAGCCAGAATCCAGATCAAATGGAGGCGTTTCCCTCTAGAGTTTCTCAACAGTCTGGAACGTGTCACTATGAACTCTCGAAACATTTCATCTGAATGAATAAACGATCCGAGCGGCTCGCCGCATTTATTTTACCATTACAAAAACTGATTGTGTGAAGAAGTAAAACATCCGGGACAAAGCTGATGTGACGTCGGCCGTAGGAGAGATGTAGTTTGGATCGAATCGCGGCTTTAATGAAAGTAACCGAAATGCAGGAACAGACGGGTACAAGATAAAACAGACCGTCTGACAATGAAACGCATATATGCCGATGCACGTAAGACATGATAAAACAAGAACTGACAATCAACTGAACAAACAGGAAACTGAACCCGGAACAGGTGATGATAATAAGTGATGATGGTAACAGGCACACAGGAAACAAACCACAGGAAATGAAAAAAAAAAGTCCGGGATATAAATGCAGCATATAAGTCTCTGGAAACATGTGAATGAAACATAACTAAGAACTCAAGGCACAACAACTCAGAACAATTACTCTTTTACATAGTTATTTATTTATTCATGTTTTAATGTGGGTTAGGGTTAGGTCAAATTATAAAAAGTGTGGAAAAATATTTGATTGTATGTACTTAGGGACATGAACTATTACCTATGAAATTCTCCTTAGAAAGCAAAGAAATCAGACAAAATAAGGTTAAAATGACTCATTGCGTGGTAAAAACAAGAAACTAAATCATCACTGGAGAGAAACAACACTGCAGAGGACATGTTCGTTATTAGTGAAATTGTAATGAAATAAGCGAGTGTGTCTCCTACATTTATTTTGTTGAAATTTAAGTCCACAGGGCCAAACGCTCACGTTAATGTAATACTAAGTTATTACAGCAGCAGTTCACACAAAAATGATCATTCTGTCTTCATTTGCTATTCTGTATTTAAAAACACTGGTTGAAGAACCACTGGCCATGGACAAAACATTCCTCAAAATAACAACTCCACTGAAGGACGTATTGTAGGTTTGAGCGAGGGACAGTACATGATGACAGAAGGATGATTTTGGGTGATCTGCGTCTTTAGATCAAGTGTAAAAATCACGTGAGGGTGGAATAAGGCAAGCGAAGCACTTCGGATCTCCGCAGATCCTCAGGTGTGTTGGAGCAGAAGATGCTGGAGTTCAGAAGAACCGGTGGGAAAATGAGACTAGAGACAAACAGCAGAAACACCTGAACTCATGAAGACACTCATTGGGGGTTTAAGTTTAAGCAGTGTTCAACAGCACATCACCTAATCGGTGACCAGAACCCCTGGGGGAACACAGAGATCAGAGACCGCTGCAGAAATCTCGATCGGCTTCATCCTGAACATCACGCGTCTGCTGTCGGCGTATGACAGCAAACGTGCTGCGTTACACAAATGGAGATCTTGCTGCACTTTGATCACAGACATGACAGACCCAAAATAGGTTTTACAGCGTAAGTGTAACAGAGACCAGCTAGCATGAGCTGCGTTTATAAACCGCACTCCCTGATCTCCAGCGACTGACGATAGAAGCGGCGTCTTCAGCGTTCCTGTTAGCGCTCCTGCCTCCCATGCCAGAAACGCTGAGTCCAATGACAGTTTGATGATGGAAATTTTAAAACGTACCGTTTTTTTTTTTAAGGCTGAAGTGTAAATAAAAGATGTTATTAAACATCTCTGAACAAACTTACATTCACTAGACTCGCAAAACAAAATTTGTTGAGTAAACTTAAAATGATTTGTTACCCTGCTGCCTTTAAATTTTAAATTGAATGAACTCAAATATCTAAGTTGTCACTTAGTACAATTTCAAGTTATTTCAACTTTTCTGAGTTGACTGAAAGCTAATAACGATCTTCAGGAAACAAATGAAAAGCACTTTAAAGTCATCACTACGTTTATAGTTTTAAAATCCCCAGCAAACTCATGATGAAATTCCCATTATTTTCCATCTTTAGTAAACACGTGCTCTCACATACGATTCAGGAGCCAAACGCTGAAGCGCAACCGCTAAACAAAACACTTCATTCAGCGTATGAAATATTTAAGGCAGGTCAGGTTTTGTTAACCGGACGACATCAGTCTGATGTAATTTTGCTCTTCGGAGAGATTTTACACACTGAGAGCGAGAGAAGCGACGTGTGGCGCTAAATGAAGCGTAACGCAGCGGCCAATTAAAAACCGTTCTCTACAGTCACTCGTGAAATATTGATGCGCGTCTGACAGTCAGAGACACGCAGAGCTTCAGTTTCACATTCACACAAACGTTCAGCCCGACTGGAGCATCAACACGACTACATGAATTCAGGAGCTACGGCACTAAAGTCTCTCAGGAGTCTGGATCATATCAAATAAACACAAGTTCAGGGGTTGAATGTATTGAAGTCTGTGTAGATTTTAATCCTGAACGTCCGTGTACACACAAAAGGAAAGCTTTAGATCAGCAAAACTGTACCTGCACAAAAATAAAATCATACGGCTGTGTTGAAATGTGGTCATTGCATTAAAAGTCGACCACACGAGATGATAATGATACCACGTGACAAAAGAAAAGATTACATTTTCTCTTTATATTAGCGGTCAGCGCTGTCGCATGTAAGGTGTGCTATCTGACGTTAAACACTCTCCTCACCTGAAACACCTTTTGTAAAGAGATTAACAGCATTTCTCATCCTACAGGAAGGACGTGTGATGAGAAGAGTGAGTCAGACAGCGATCAGTGCCAACGATTACCCAGAATGCTCCGGAGCCGCAGATGCACGGCGTGATTTACAGTAACTAAAGTATCTGAATAGAGCGCATCACTTCAAGAAGTAAAAACTCCATTCATTTTCTTCAAAGGGCTGTAAAGAGACCGAACATGGACAGAAACACTGACTGCACGTGAAAGCGGCACATTCACGTGCGTCCGAACGCGCACGCACAGTAAGCGACCCCTAATCAGCGCTAATTATGACAGACATCAAAGCTGCGATGACCTCAGATGGCTCTGAACTCATTACGGCTCGTATTAAGCAGCCGATTCCATCAGCGCGAACGGATCTCAGTCCTCGCAGACGCGTTTAAAGGTGCAACGACTGACGCGCAGCCGCTTGCTAATCGCCATTTTTCTGTCAGGCCTTTGTTTCAGAAGCTAATGTGGGTCGGCTGCTTCAAAGACATGCTAATGGGCCGCGCGCCGATGTCAAGAGACCAATTACACTCGCGAGCGGCTCCTCAGACTCAGAGAAGCGGATGAAGCTCAGAGACGCGCTTGACTTCCACTCTTCTGCGGGACGATCCTCGCTGGAACGGTCGATATTCCCACAGACGGGCGAAAAGGGCAAGAGAGAGAAAAAAAAGAGTGTGATTCAGCCTTACAGAGGATCGTATTATTCATTCACACTGCTGAACAGAATGTAGTTTATAGTTCGACACCTAACGAGACACGCTTTACATTTGCTGAGGAAAACGTGAGTCGTGCTTCTAAGGTTTTCTGACCTGTATCTTGTTGGTTTCTTCCTATTTGGTGCGAAATGAGTCTCACTGATCTTCTGGTCCTGTATCACAGAAACTTTCTATCATAGTTTGCGACCTCAAAATTTGAAAGCTCTCATTTCTACGTGAAATTATTAGGCTAAACTGATAGAAAACAACTATTTTACATTGTAATAATACTTCACAGTTTTTTTTTTTTAATTTACGGTATTTTTGATCAAATTAATGCAGCCTGAGAAAAATCAGTCTAATAATATTGTCAGAAATATTGAAAAATATGTAGACGCCGCCCTCACTTAAGTGAACCGTCCATCCTGCCAAAGTTAATAAAGTCTGTGATCTTGACCAGAGCAGATTTATGAAACTCTATAGAAACACTACAAAGTTTAAAAGGTTCCGCAGGAATGACTCTGACTCGGCGAACGCCATAATGACGGATTAAACAACACAAAATGAAAGCATATAATGCGTTTCTTCCAGATGCCAGACGACCAAATCCATATTCCAGCGCTGGTCTCTAAGCCAGACGCATCAATCAAAGTCTTTTAACAAGACAGACACGAGACTTTTACGACCGTCTGCACGATCTGTTCTGTCAAGCGTCGCCCCGGTCAGATCGGGCCCCGTGCGCCTGACCCTCGAGCGGCCCCTGACCCCCACTAAGCAGTGCCTCATCTACCCGATCCGCCTCTCCGCGGCCGAGTGAAGATGTATTTCGGCGCACCGCAGGACACACTTGATTTGACCGGAGGGGCGACATGATAAATGAGACACTTCTGTGAATCTACTGCTACAGCAATCCGGCCCCCGTCTCTCTCTCTCGCCGCAATCTAGCCGGGACCGGGACGAGGTATTGATGTACGAGAGTGAGACGGGAAGATGAAGAGGTCTCACCGCCGGCTGAGAACATCAGATCCTGCGCTCGCCATAGCTCAAACGGAGCGAGGCCTCGTGAAAAGAGGAGACGTCTCCGTGCCACCGGAGGAGCTTTCTCTGAGGTTTTGTTTTGAATGTGCTCTTTAATCAAATGGCATAAGAGCTCCAGATGTCTTCAAGATGGCACCCGAACACAACTGCTACGGCTCACGCTGAAATGTCACGTCCCCTGGTACCTTCTAGCAGCTTCGGCTCCGGGATCTCGAGTCTCTCCCACACGCTTTCTCACTTTGCATGGGAAAACACAGTGTGGCAGAAGCATGAGCTGTGGCCTATTTCATGATGTAATGCACTTCAGGTGGAGGAAGCCATCAGAGAAGGGTGAACGGCGCCATCTGTCGCTGACAAGATGCTCAAGCAGGGGCTGGTGTTACTCTCAGGTAAATAAACCCATGTGTTCTCTCTGTTTTCTTATCTAGCATTTGCCATAGTGACTTTAAATTAATCAATTCATTGCATTTAACAATTTCACTGAAGAAAAAAAAGCGACAACCACAACAACAACATGCATTTACCTACTTTTGCAAAACTCCAAAAAAAAAATAACCTAAACAATAAATTTACTGCAGAGTCCAGCTGAAATGAATACTACAGGCAGTAAAACAACATCTCCTATTCCTTCTTACACAAATTATGAGAACAGGGGCATATTATCGATTAATAAAAGACTTATTTTCGTGTTTCATATGTTATGAGCTCAAAACGATTTTATCAATAACCGGCTCCATTTGCTGTCTTTTCTGACATAGTAAACTTGCTCAGTAGCGCACCCGGTCCGGCACTGGACTTGAGATGCGAAGCGCTTGGGTACTGTTAAACACGAGTCACAATAAAAGTGCTCAGGGACCTGCAGAATCAAGATTAAATGGCATGTTTGCTCCAAAAAAAGGTGTTTTTAACTGACCTTTGCTTGATCTGTTTTGGGTCAGATTTACAGTAGGTACATTATTTTCAAAGCGATACAGCATTTCTTTTTAGCACCGCTCACTGGATATTTGATTTCCGAAGTGCCGCGATACGTACAACAACCAACATAAAATGTTGGCACATTCACTTTCATGTGTTTGAGAGAAAACTAAACACATTTTTAGCACCCCCACTGGAGATTTCACTTAGAAAGTGTCAGAAAACCAGCAAAATGCACAGAAATGCCACAGTTGGCCCTTTTTTCCAATGAGCCCGGGTTAAGAAATTCCACTGTTTGGGAACTGACATACAGAACATGATACAAGATTCCTATTTCTTCCTAAGTGCAGTAAACAAACTGTTAACCCTGGCTGTATGTTTTCTCTAGACAAACAGACAAATCAGCCAAAATTTGCCCATTTTGACATTATTAGTGGCTTAGTCTCACGTAGACAGACAGACTTAAAGGTACTCTGCACTTTTTTTGAAAATAGGCTCATCATCAAGTTAAACAGTTGAGTTTTACCGTTTTCGAATCCATTCAGCCGATCTCCGGGTCTGGTGGTAGCACTTCTTAGCATAGATCATTGAATCCGATTAGACCGTTAGTATCTCGAGAGTTTCGATATTCTCCCCATTTAAAACTTGACTCTTCTGTAGTTACATCGTGTACTAAGAGCGACTGAAAATGAAAAGTTGCGATTTTCTAGGCCTATATGGCTAGGAACTATACTCTCATTCCGGCGTAATAATCAAGGAACCATGGGTGCAGCAGGCGCAATGATATTACGCAGCGCCTGAAAATAGTCTCCCTGTGCAAGCAGGTGGTCACGTTGGTTATGCTGATGGAAGTTAGCCTATTTTCAGGCGCTGCGTAATTTCATTGCACCTGCTGCACCCATGGTACGGCAGCAGTTTTAAAGTTTTAAATAGGAAAAATATCGGAACTCTTTGGTGATTTTTGAGCGAGATGCTAACGGTCTAATCAGATTCAATGATCTATGCTAAGCTATGCTAAAAGTGTTACGGCCAGACCCGGAGATCGGCTGAATGGATTCGAAAACGGTAAAACTCAACTGTTTAACTCTAGGGGAGTTGAGCCTATTTTCACAAAAGTGGAGTGTTCCTTTAAGACTGACGGCAAAAGGTCTGGGGACCTTGGCCGCTTTGAATGGCCAAGACCCGCCCAAGAGACCATAAGACTGACTGGTAAAACAACGTTTTGTGCTCCGCCATGTTTAGGGGTGTGGAAATTTCGCCACAGTTACAGACCGGTGTGTGAAACTCTCAGATACGTTTTAAAGATTCTATGCCGCAAACTTCACCATTTTGTCGATCCCGATACACAGTTGCAAACACGGCGGCTTTCTTCTTTCAGGAGGGGGTTTTTGTTTCCAGGTGGAACTTTAAAGAACGTGTCACGCGCTTCTCCTGGAAATCCTGTATAATCTAAGCAATCTGATGACGTCTTCGAAACTCCTGAAGTGTTTCCAGTTAAGTGTGCGTACGCATCAGATGTTCAGCCTGTTGTTCAGACTATTGTGGCATAACCGTATCTGTGAACTTTGAGTACATATTGTGCTTTCAATACACAACTTTTTATTTACTGGCACTTACAAAATCTACATCAGTTGCTACTAGTATTTTATCATAGAGTTAATATTTTCAAACAGTAGTTTACTGTAAGATACATTTAATTAATAATTCCAGCATTGTCACAGACATGTAAAAACCCTAAAGCCTTACAGAACTTGTTCAGTGGTTAGTGGTAACTGCATCTAACCGTACAGACGTGCCGATTCACCAGGAGAGATTCAGCGTTTGGGCTCTTTAAGAGGGCGCGGGACGAGCGATTGGACTGGCGGTTATTTATGTGCGTGAGTGATGACCGAATCGCTCGGTGAAGGCCAATAGATGCTTTATTACCGTCAGGCCGTAGTTTATTTTCCTTCGATTTTAACATGATGCCACTCGACGCTCTTAATGATGGAGGCTCAGATTTATGCACAGATGCCCGATAGAAGTGCCCATAAAACACCGGCGTCTCCAACTAGTCACACTTTGTTTACAAAGTCATGACATCACAAAATGCATCTCAAAGTCTGTGAAGTCTTTTAGAAAAGAAACAATAATTGTGGATTCGGTTTCAGTGCGAGTCAGAATCACGGATGTCTCTCACATATAATCGGAAACACGATCCTCGCGGCTGATTTCCAGAGTCTTTCATCATCATCTCTAAAGGCGCTAATAGATCTGAGGACTCCAGCGGCTTCCTGCCCCTGAAACTCCACAGTGCCTTTAAAGGGAAGTTCATCCAAAAATGACTGTTCTCTCATCATGTCAGTACAAACCTGCGTGACTGACTTTCTTCTGTGGGGCTCTAAAGGAGGAAGTTTGACACAGCTTGTGTCCATACAGCAACAGCTCATAATGACCACGACTGTCAGAAATCTGTTCTCACAGCTGCATGTCACTGTACCGACGGCAAACGTGGCCTTGAGCGTCTTCACTGCAGCCCGGCCAAAAACGCATTGATTTCATTGGTGTCAACGGAATTTTATCATCATGACATCACATATTTGGATCTGATTTTCCTTTTAAGCTATTACATTTACATCACACTATGATGTAAATATTTGTAAGCATCTGACCCCAGGCCTAACCTATAGTTACCCTGTTGGAAAAAAAACAGCATATGCTGGTTAACTACGTGTGAGCTGGTTTTGAGCAGTAGCTAATTGCTTAAGACCAGCTTAGGACCAGCTAAGGACTGACTTAAACCAACTCAAACCAGCCGTCATGCTTCAAAACATACCTAACCAGCAAATTTTGTTGTTGTTGTTGCAACAGGGTATTTCATGATGTCAATGATTTACTGACGGAGAATGATATCAGATCTTCATATAAGTGATTAAATATGATTCATTTTATGAAATATCAAGTCATTCATTCAAAGTTTGAGTGATGCATTAAAGTTTCAACTGACAGCTTTAATAAGCTGAATGAATCCGGTGTTGACAGCAGGTCATCGGGTCGAACAGATTTCCCGCAGACGGACAACAGAAATGGGAAAGACGCTTCCAGAATCCAAACCGAAAAAGTGTGTAACGCTAATAAAACTGATCAAACATCATCACACACGTGTCTCACTCGCTCCAGAATAATACCAGAAGAAATACCAGCTCGCAATCCCAGCGGACGCCGTTCCCACGCTTTCCTTATTTTTATCGTAGACTTTTATCTTCTCTTCCTACACAGTTAAACATGATTCACAGAACAGAGAGAATAAGCCAATAATTCTCATAAGACACGACACCTAGTCTGACTGTATTAAAATATATGAAATGCGTGACTCGACACGATCGACCTGCACGACTCGCTCTGATCCGCACAATATTCATCTTCAGTTGTGTTCTGAATATCAACGGCTCGAGACCTTTATGTTTCTCGTTCCTTTGACTTTGAGGTGACGTCCGCTGGACCTTCATGCGACAGACAGCGGCGTATCTACAGTTAATATTCACTACAGCTGCTGCCAATGATCCACAAATCAATAGCACATTGGCACACCGTGTGTGTGTGTGTGTGTTCTTTTTATGCTGCATTGTGGGGACCAAATGGAGTATACTTAGTATACTTAGCCTTTCAAAGTAAACTCCATTTGATGTTGTGGGCAAACGCGGACGGTCGGCACATGCGTTCTACACATCCATGTCCAGTGTCTGCTCTATATTCTTCTATAAGTTATGACCAATAACAAATATTTTTGAACTTTTAAACCAGAGCTGAGGTGTCTCATCAGGCGTCCCTCACGTACGCGTAAAAAGTGAAGTATACTTTGGACTTTAGGGTAAGGGGATAGAAAATACAGTTTGTACAGTAGAAAAACCATTACTTCTGTGGAATGAACCCATAATGCTAGGAAAACCAGTGTGTGTGTGTGTGAAAGAGAAAGCTGTGCCATTATGGGGACCAAATGTCCCCATAGTTCACCCAAAAATGAAAATGTTCTCACCCTCAGATCATCCAAGATCAGTTTGTTTCTTCATCAGATTTGAAGAAATTTAGTATTTGAATACTTGCTCACCAACTGATCCTCTGCAGTGAATAGGTGCCGTCAACAAGAATGGAAAATGACAGAAAACAATGTGAATTTTGCTTCTAGCTAGGGCTGGACGATTATCGAAAACTAATTGAAAGCGAATTTTTAGAACCTCTAACAGACATAATTTTTAATTAATTAATTAATTTATTTATTTATTTCCTGGTAATATAAATTAAAAAATAACAAAAACTGTAAAGTTAAAACATACTAGTGTGTGTGTAGTCGGCGCTATACGGACATGTAAAAACACATGTAAGAAACATCTTACATGTGACTGGTCTATTTAAGACGCGTGTTTAGTTAACACACGCAGCACCGCTCATCAATGTCAGTCCAAAACAGTGGACCAGTCAGAAGACCATGGAGGTGGAGCAAGCGTTGTGAGCTTTTGTTTACAGTAGCAGGTTGGCATGGCAAATTTGTATTTGTTGGGAACATGGTGGAGTACTCATTCGGTGCTGGGCTTTTTTTAAACCATTCCTGAGCAACGCGTCTCACATTTTAGATGCAAAGATGTGTTCTGTGTGAACGGGCAGTAAGAACCTAGAGCAAATACTTCCGCATATAGAGCGACAGGACAAGATCGCTGAGAGGAAGATCACATGCAACAGCGGTCATGAGTCAGATTCACATCTATAAGGGCAATAATAAATAAATATTTATTTGTAATCGAGGTAAAACGTTCAGTCAATCAAGATTTTGATTTTAGATCGTATCGTCCAGCCCTACTTCTGTTATGGTTCACATGTTATTAGCAAAAAGATGAGCGAACCCTCGTGCTGTTGGTGGTGATAGAGAGTTTGAGATTTGAGACTTTTTGTGCCTGAACTGTTAATAATTACACACATCTGATTATGATTATGCTTGTCCGAGACACAACTTTGCGCTGCTCTTGGTAGATTGTGCTGGTCATTATGGAAATGATCTGCGTCTGTGTTTTTTTAATTTGCTCATTTTTTGTAGATCAGCAGAATTTTCCATTTCTGTCGCACTTTCATGGGATTGTGCTTTCACAGACATTTGCAAACCAGATTTGAGGATCACTGGTCTAAACAGTCATATCAGAATTTATATCACATTTATTGCATTCTAGATTGATATTTGTAATTTGTAACAGATTTCGCATACTGGTAGTTTTTCGACCGCTCTGTGAATATGACAAGAGGTGTTGTTTTACAGTGTATTACAGCGATAGATCTACGCAAACTAAACTTAAGGGGTCGTTCGGTAAATATTTAAAAACGTTGCTTGCTTTCTTCTCATCCAAGTCCTCCTTGTCGCATCCTCGTGAATTTGCTGGCTTTCGTGGCACGACGGATTATAACGTGTAAACGCTTACTTCAGCGGCCTCTGTGTTTACTTCCCTATGACAGCGCGCTTCATGCCGTCTTGTTCTTGTTCTTTTGTGAAAGCGTGAGAATGTCAGTGTTGTTTCATCAGCTTTAAACTAGTTCAAATCACAGAGACGTTGTGGTTTGTAACAGAGACTTTTGTTCTAAATTCAAATGCTTCTCACTAGATCTCGCAGCGCCGGCGCAAAATCCAGATCTGTTGGTAAGTAAATGCACCTGCACTGAGTTCATGCTGTGCTTTCTGTTTGGGCTCATAAATGAACTGTTCAACCACTGTTTTGTTCTGAGAGCTTGGCGTTTGTTGTTTTTCATACACAAAAGAAATGGCGGCACATAATCAAAGAGAGTTGGGTGTCTTTGCAGTGACACCAGCGCAAACACTAACACAGTTTTGTCGAAAATGGTTGCCAGATGTAACCAGTTTCGAGCCGTGCAATGACAGTGAGTTTTATTCGCCACCAAACAAGTGTTATATATGCGCATATATGGTATCAGTGATCTGAGCGATCGACGCTCCTCTGTGTTCCCGCGCCGTTTCCCATCTTCAGCCATCGATGACACCGAACGGGCTCGGAGAACACGCGACACAAAGCGCAAAACACATAAACGGCCAATTAGAGTGACTTCAAAGAACCATACTATGAAAAATTAATATTGGGTGATTGCGTAACGCACAGCGCCGGGTTACATAAGAGACCCGAATCAGACGTGAACGCAGGGTTACCGTTTAGAGCTCAAAGCTCCAGAGTAAACAAACCAGAAGAACAGAACAAGACTGAGGATTGATTCAGCGTGTCAAATGCTGAGGTTATTTAGGGACGTCCACAGGAGCCTTGACCCACCTATGACAAATGGCTTGTTTTGTAGCTCATAAACCCACCCAACATCGATCACAGGACATGTTCACCTTATCATTTCCAAGTAGAGACCGCAGGGTAGGGCTGCACGATTATGACAAAAATCATAATTGTCGATTATTCCCTTGAAAATGTAACTGTGACTATTAAAAATTAAAACAATGAAACAAACAAACAAACAAACAAACAAAAAACCTTAAGATAACCTGTAGGAAAAACACACCCACATCTTAAGCAAGTGGATTTTTTTTTGTAATTGCGCCTTTGAACGATTACGTAATTGTGGCATCTGTAACTGTAATTACGATTGTGCAGCCCTACCACAGGCAGAAGTTTGATTTTCAGCTGATCATCTTAAAGATTCATATTTTAATTAGTGATCTGATCAAATTTTTAGCACTAACTCTTAAACTCGTCCTGCACTGTTGGTGTTTATTTCTCAAAGCATGTGTCTTTTTGAGCAGAAACTACCAGAAGAGAATCACATTGGCCACAATCATGCTAACAAACATTCAACACCCTGACAAACACCCACATGTCCTCAGTGTCCTTCCAACTGTTGTCTCTGCAAGCTGATTTGCTGATACTTCCACTGTACAACATCTTTCAGCCAATCAGCTGCAAAAGACTGAATCTGGTTGTCATGACAATGCATTTTCAACGATAAACTGAAAGAAGTTTACGTAACACATGATTTTCTGTTGCTCTTGTAGACAAATCTGACATTCAGCTGCAAAAACTAATGATATATGTGGAATTACATTTTATTTTTAAGTTCCGACGTGAATCATTTTCTGTTCATATTTTTCACATTTTTCACATGAGTACTTCACATGAAAAAAGCCCATATGCTGGTCGAAGACAATGTGTTAATTAAAAGAACACATGTACTTGCACATGAAGAAAAAAATAAAGTTGACAGTATATATTTTTTTCCTCGCCGAGTTTGAATCACACAGTCGGTTCCAGGACACTGAAGATGCACTTTTAAACTCCTTTATCATATTCTCAGATGGGACACGAGCCACGCTTCTTTTATTCTGTTTCTGTCCTAACAGAAGAGCCCGGGAGAATGAACTCTCTGTTCGTGAAGTGCGTAGTGACTTCAAGAGGACAAAGAAGGACACGCGGAGGAAGAATAAAGAATAAACCGCGTCTAGGCATCTGTAAAATTAATGTGTCTGAGTGTGCTGACGAAAATGTCCTGAAATGTACAGGCCGCGCAGTTCCCCCAGTGTCCTGCAGGGGGCCGAAAGACTACAGACGCTGCCTTAAAGTTCCTTACGAAGAGTTCAGAATCGCAATGACATGTCGAGGTGTGGTCAAATGATTGAATATAATGGACTAATTGAGCAATTTCTCAAATCAAAGGCATTAGCTGTTGCATTGTCCATGCTTTTTTATCCTGCAGGATACAAACAACACCGATGAGCCGAAACATTACGACCACCTGCTTAATATGCTGTTGGTCCTCCTCGTGCTGCCAAAACAGCACCGCCTTGCTGAGTCAGGGACACTACAAGACTCCTGAAGGTGTCCAGCGGTATCTGGTGCCAAGACATTTGCAGTAGATCCATCACGTCCTGAACTTGCGAGGCGGAGCCGATGTGGATCGGACTGGTTGGTCCAGCACGTCCCAAGGATGATCAGATTAGCATCTGAAGAATCCGGAGATCAGGACAACACCTTAAGCTCTTCATTGTGTTCCTCAGAGCATTCTTGAACAATCTGTGCAGTTTATCAGTCCCCGTTATCCTGCTTAAAAAGGCCACTGAAGGGTGTAACTGGCTTAGGTAGGTGATGTGTGTCAAATTGACATCCGCATGACACAGGGGTCACCAACAGAACATCAGAATGGCCCTCCAGGAACAGCGTTGGACAGCCCTGGACATGCTTTTACCAATTTGTGGTTTGTCTCTCCTCAGACCACTGTTCGTAGGTTCTTTCAAATGCTGACCAGGGCCTCGCTACAAGCCTCGCCATTCCAGAAACGCTCAGCTGTCTGGCCAACACAGTTTGGCCCTCGTCAGAGTCACTCAGATCTTTATTTCTGCCCGTTTCTCCCTCACCAACGCACTGACTACACAAACTGATTTACCACATAAATTGGGCAGACCTTCACATTGTTAGGAGACAATTTACAATATTCACTTTACCTGTGAGTGGTTGTAAAGTTTTGTCTCATCTGGTGTAAATAGTGCTGTCAAGATTGAAACTATTGAAAGAGAGAAAACACTTCCCATGTCGTCCCATATCAAACTATGACATTATTTTGGAATAAATTCATCTCTAGAGGCTCATTAAATTAGATATATGTCAACAAGGACAGGTTTTGACATGAGCCTACTTCCAAAAACAAAACTAGATGAGATAAAAGAGAATAAGATCTAGACAATATTAAATACAGCTTCACTTGCAGCCAGGATGAACATAGTGTGCTGCGTTTGGTTAATCATTGACTGAATCAGTATGATAATTTTGTTCACATTTGTATGATAGGTAAACTCCGGTTAAATGTGGGTCCAACCAAACCAGATGACAAGCACACTCTAAAAATGAAGGTGCGTTAAAAGATTGTTCACCGCGATGCCATAGAAGAGCCATTTAGTCAAAGGTTCTTTAAAGCACCATCTATTTCTTACCTTTTCATAATCTGAAGAACCTTCTTTCGTCACAAAGAACCTTTTGTGAAGCAGTAAGGTTCTTCAGATGTTAAAGGTTCTTTATGGAACCATGTAGACAGAAAAGGTTCTTCTATGACATCGTGAAGCACCTTTATTTTTAAGAGTGCACGGGCCTAAAAATTACCACACAGAAACATGGCAATAGCTTTCTCAAAACAAGCTACAGCCTGATTGGTGCATTCCACGATGATTGAGGAACTGGTTCTGGAGTGTCTCTGGGTTGGTTTTAATGACTGAAAGTCAGTTCTGTCCTGGTCACATTAGGCAGCCGTTGCCTAATGGTTAGAGAGTCAGATTTGTAACCTGAAGGTTAACGGTTCAAGTCTCAGGTCCGGCAGGGACTGTAGGTGGGGGGAGTGAATACCCAGCACGTTCTCGCACTGAGACCCTTGAGCAAGGCACCGAACCCTCAACTGCAGCAATACGGCTGTGCACTGCTCTGGGTGTGTGTTCACGGTGTGTGCGTGTGCACTCGGATGGGTTAAATGCAGAGCCCAAAATCCGAGTATGGGTCATTGGTGTTGAGGCAAGTTGGAGCTAAACTCTGCAGGACATTGGCCCTCCAGGATCAAGTTTGGGCACCCCTTTATTACAGTGACAAACCCAAACAGACCAAAAACCACTTTGGGGTGTTTTACAGAAGATTCAGGTCCTCCTGTGAAGAAAACAGATGCATCTGATTTTTTAATTAACTTTTGCTTGCTCATCTCAATTTAAACAAACTCTTGTTTTCCTTTGTAAGCTTCTTAAGGAGGGAAGAGTCGTTTCTGACATGGGCGTCAGCGATACCGTTTCTATAATGCTGGAGGTTTGTGGGCTCAGTCATGAGAAATATGAGCGTCAGTGAGTCAAAGCCTCTTATCTGCCGTCTGGAGAATAAAGGAGACTTGGGTTTGTCTTTAGACTCTGAATTAGCAAAAGGCAGAAAAGAAAGAAAGTAATTACTTACAGAAATTCCTGACACATTCGAGGGGCAAGATTTAAGAGACGACGTGAGAACGAGGAACAGATTTCATTGGAGTACATCATTAAGGCCGTGTGTTAACCGTGTGCTTGACACGTGTGTGTGTGTGCGGTCGGTCACACGCGGGACGTGTCGTGTGACGCGCTCATCTGCAGTCCGCCCCGCGTCTCTGTTCGGGGTGTTCAAAGAAGCGCGAGTGATTCTCACAGGATCAGATGAGTCTCTAGACACTCGCCTGAAGAAATCCCAGAGATTACGAGAGAAACTCAACCTACATCCCGAGACAGAGACAGACGGAGAGACGCTGACTTTAATTAGAGTCAGTTTCTTATTGCAGAACGGATGACTGATCACCGCGGTTTACACGCAAACATGAGCCAATACGCAAATACATAAAAATATTTCTGGTATAGAGGTATATTGTGAAATAAAATGGCATCTATGGCGACATAAGTTTTTGGTCATGAAACAGGCATCAAGTGCTAAAAATCACCAACACACAATAAGATCATTTTTACCTGTGTGCAAATACACGTTTTGACGCGAACACGTGCTTACAGCCGAACGCTGGCGCTCAACACATGCGCACTAGAAAGTTGAATCTTTGTCCAGTGTTTATGCCGTTTCTCTCCAAGAAGTTAATGAAGTGTCCACCCTACTGAAAAAAAACTGAATATGCTGGTGAGGTGTGTTTGAAGCACGGCTGCGGTTTAAGCCGGTTCTTAGCTGGTCATGTGCTGGTCCTATAGGCAACGAGCTTCTGCTCAGGACCTGCACATGACCTTCTTAAACCAGCAGCCATGCTTTAAAACATACCTAACCAGCATATACTGGATTTTTCAACAGGGCAGTAGATGTGTACTGTAGAATCTCACCAGAAATACTTCTGGGTACTCTTTGCCTGCTCTTTTGGCCTACTGTTTTTGCCTACTGTACAGTAGGGAAGTAAGGCAGAGCTGGATGCACACATTCTACGCTGATGATGAAATGTATGCTTGTATGCATAAAAATAAAGTAAATTATGTTCACATCAATAGTGCTTTTTGCTGTGTGTTTACGGAATGGCCTGGACGAGTTTGCGACCGGCCCCGAATACGACGTCAGCCAATGAGAGCAGCTGAACGAAGGCAGCGTCTCCTTTACAACGCGTCTTCATTACACGGCTTCTTTTCCTCGGCTGATGAAATCTGCTCCGTTTGCTCTCGTCTTTCTGTCGGCCTCATTTTCCTCCTCTCTTCCGTGGAGTTTATAAATAAGGTCTCGGTTTGCTGGTCCTGGAGGGAATCTAATGAGTGTTCAAGTGTAATCCGGTGAGCAGCAGTAAATCTGAGCTGTTTACCGCGCGCTCAGGGTAAATTACTGCTATGTAAATCTGCTCAAGTGCTGGAGAAGCTCCGATTGAAGCTGCTGCAGGAAACGCTAAGTGGACAGAAAGCCAATACTCTCGAACGGAGAGAGAGAGAGAGAGAGAGAGAGAGAGAGAGAGAGAGAGAGAGAGGCGGCTCTGCCATCTATCACTGCCTGTGCTTAGCCAGCGACAAGCAATTTATCAGAGAAACCTGAAGACAGACAGAGAGACTTTACCTGGACAGAAATCCTTTATGATGTTTATTAAATAAATAAATAAATAAATAAATAAATAAACTACAGTGAAAAAAGTAATCACTGTTTTCAGTGCATGTTCTAGATTCAAATTAAAAATAAAATTCTTACACTATCAAAAATAAATAAACAAATAATAAAAAAGCATTTTTTGATTCATTCCATATGTAAATATATAACTCTATGAATACAGTAGCAACTTTTATATTTGCTGTTTATTTTAATTGTGAACTGAAGATCAGCAGGTCATTTAAGTTTGACTGGATGTGATATAATGGCAAAATCTAACCAGATAAACTGATTACTTTATTTACTTACAACTGATTCAATCAAACGTATTTGTTCACAAACAGGAGAAGCAGATTTATGTTGTGAACTACATAACAGGCCAGTCAAACTAACAAAGACTAACAAACAGCTCATAACTAGTTGTTCCTCATCTTCATTTCTTCATCATGCTCATGTGTGAGTCCCACATATTGTGTAGTTTGTCATCTATCAACCATCAAACCACCAGCCCTGATAATATTAAAATGATATACATACATACATACATACATACATGTTGCCAGTGTTGTTGAACACGCAGGACTGTTAGTGTGTAGAGATGATGAGCTGGGGAACATGAAGACTTCAGGACTGATCCTGAGATTCCTTTGATACCAGACTGAACAGAAACTGGGATCATCCAGTTAGATTAGACTGACATCTGCTGGCGGACTGATGAAATGCAGCTTCACACTTCAGAAACTGACCTGTATCTATTGTGATTCCTCTGAGTTCATGTTAGTTTTGTGTGACAGACAGACTGGAATTTAAGTTATTCACTGAAAATCCTCCTCATTCACACTCCTGCACATTTAAATATGGCGCTTCAAGACGAGTCGCTTATGATGTGTTTGCTAATGTGAACAAAAAGTGGTATAAGTTTGAAATGAAACTGACATATTTACAAATGTTGACCCCTCAAATTTGATTACATGTGAACATGTTTAATTGTCTTTGTTTCTGTGAACAGTTTTAAACTTATTCACACGTTTATAAGGTAAATGTTGGTAGTCAAGTTTGTCACGAATGGTGATTAACGGTGAAAAGAAAACACTCGATCAGTCCTAACGAACGACACGAGATCAGCACCGGTTCCAGCGGATCAGTGATTCTCAGACCGATTTAATACAAGAAGTGTTTCATTTCAAGTCTCACTTAGCGATTACAGAGCTCATTTAGTGCTTTATACAATACAGCTAGCTATAATAGTGTTAACGTTGTGAAATTCACCAGTTATGAAACGAATTCATCTGTAAAGCAGCTCTACAGAAAACAATAGAGTCATTATTCAGATCGGTGGAGTTCAGGAGCACTGAGCTGCAAATCACTGTTCTCAGTACATGAAAGTGAATTTAGAGTCTGAATCGACGCGTAACGTCGTGTTTCTGACGTTCTTGATCACTGAACTCCAGCGTGTGAAGATCAAACCATCTCTGTCGGTCAGACCCACATCTGGACGCGTTTAATCTGCATAAATGAAGCCGCGATTAAACGAGCAGACGCTGTGAATTCTGGGAGTCTCACAGTTGGAGTTCGTCAGCGGCGTGTTGGAGTCTGTTTGACTACGGCCGGACGTGATTTGGACATAAGAAAGAATCACAAATGATATTTAATATCGCAGCTGTTTCTGCTGCACAGAATAAAGATTAAACTGAGAGAAATCTGAGACTTCATGTGGTGTCTCCTGCTTACATGTTCCTCCTCAGGATGATCTGATGATCTGAGCCGCTCCACACTCATCATACAGCTCTGTTCGCCTACTGGACGTCAACTATTGACTCGTTTGTATCGGAGTGTGTGTGTGTGTGTGTGTGTGTGTGAATCCTGATGAATTACAGGAGGTACTACTGAATGAAACTCCTGAGTTATGAAAGACAAACATGTGAGCAGTTCCTCTGGGAATCACTATAATCACTGATGACGAGTGTGTGAGTCAGTGACGCTCAGCGAAGAAATCAGTGAACGCCTCCAGACACACACACACACACACACACACACGTCTGGTTTATTATCCTTGTGGGGACTCTCCAATGGTTTTTATACTGTCCACACTTTCTATCCCCTTACCCTAACCTTACCCCTAAATCTAACCCTTACAGAAAACTTTCTGCATTTTTACATTCTCAAAAAAACTCATTCTGTATGATTTATAAGCTTGTTTCCCCATAGGGGCCTCAATTTAGGTCCCCACGGTGACACGAATCCCCATAAGTCTGTGTGTATTCAGGTATAGGTCCCTACCAGGATATATATATATATGTATATTAAAAAAAAGACCACACACACACACACACACACACACACACGCAGTCTTTGTAATCCATTTCTAAGATCACAAACGAATCTTCAGGAGGATTGTGTTTCATTAATCCAGCCAATCACACATGACTCTAGATGTATTATGCGTCTCTTTCATCCTTCTTTCAAACAGCCGCGAGCAGGACGGCGCGTCGAGTCTCAACAGACCCTGTGTGTTTACTGTCTTAATTATCAATGATTATATTAACATACAAACCCATAAAACTACAGAGAAACATTTAGTTCACTCAAAACTGAACACTATTGTTATTTACTGGCCCTCGTGTCAACACACATCTACACAAGTGTGTGAGTAAATGATGAACGTGTTCATTTCTGAGGGAACTAAACCTCAATGTCTTGGATTTATTGATAGATCATCAGTTCTAGTGTAGATTTTGCTCTGCTCTTCACACATATGTCTTCAAAGCATCTGGAAAAATGGATGTGAGTGTTTTTATTATTTTAAAAAATAAGTTAGTGTGAAGGTCATTTCTACTGAAGTGAGGTGAAACATCATGAGCGTGATAAATTGATGAAAGATGCTGAGATGTTTACACGCAGTGACTCGACCACTCTAATAACATCAGCAACACTATTTGATAAAAAAAAAAAAACAACTAAATATTATTACAATTAAAAAATATATATATCTTTCAATTCATGCCATTACCCAAATATCCTTACATTTTAGAGTTGTCAGGACAGATTTTGCAGGGACCTGTGTCGTGTCATGTGTTGCGCACAGAGAAAAGCAGCTCTGGCTCTGGTTCCATGAAGCTGAAACTTTGTTTAACAAGAAAAATCCACCATGGATCGTTCACAACCTTTCTGGAATTAATTAGTCAATAACAATTAGCCCATTAATGAGTCCATTAGCTCTGATGTCCTGTGTTCATGTATTCACCACATTCATGCACAGCAGAGCCAAACACAAACAAAACAATATTACTGCACAAGACGCTTGCAGTTTCATTTACTAACCACTAGACGGACTAAAGTCACAACGTGTGCAGCTTCAAACATCAGCTCCTCTGATTCGTTGAGTTACAGCAGAAATGTTTGTTAAAGCAGCTTTGAATCATTTGCATCGAGTAAAAGTTTGTGTCTAAATCATCCTTTGAGGTGATGCTTCTATTTGAACTATTTAAAACAATTAGCAATGTATTATTACCAATTTAGCAATAACACATAATGTTTTTACTTTCATATCTCACAACTGCATAACTGCATTTTCCCTCATATTTTTTCATATTTGTCATGTAAATTCGCATTATTAGCACATCACATCTGACAGCAGAGACTGATGCTTCACTGAACCACAAACCCTTGAGTTTCTGTCGAGTTTCTGTAGAGCTTGGAGCTGAACTGAGAACTGGATCAGTCACATCTACTCACATGATGAGTGTGTGTGTGTGTGTGTGTGTGTGTGTGTGTGTGTG
>JAHKKF010523441.1:18485-33287 GCA_019740295.1 Labeo calbasu | reverse complement strand
GGGGGGGGTGAATAGATGGATGGATAGATAGAAAGAAAGATGGATGGATGGGTTGGTGGATGGATGGACAGATAAAAAGATGAGTGGATGGATGGATAGATAGAAAGATGGATGGATGGGTTGGTGGATGGATGGACAGATAAAAAGATGAGTGGATGGATGGATAGATAGAAAGATGTATGGATGGGTGGGTGGATGGATGGATAGATAAAAAGATGAGTGGATGGATGGATAGATAGAAAGTTGGATGGATGGATGGGTGGGTGGGTTTTTGGAAGGATGGGTGGGGGAATGTCCTGTCCTACAAGCTGAGATCCTGGTCTGCTCCCTCATCTATAACGCAGCCTGACCTGTGCAGTGCCTGTGAGAGCATGTGTGTGGAGTGGCTGAGTCCTGTGTTCCTGTCAGGGTACCACTGCTAACATCTAGCCTCCAGCTGTGCTGCCTTCACATCCCTCTAGCAGTTTGCCATCCTGGGTTGGATCCAGCGGCCACTCTCTCTCTGCCTGCTGCCCCGTCCCTCGTCATTGCCTCTTGTTTGGACTGTGTTCACCATCCCCTCCACCATCTCCTGTCTCCTGTTTGTCAATAAACGTGTTAACACTCATTCTGCATTTGAGTCCTCCTGCATTTGAGTCCTCCTTCAAGAGCACCAACGCACACAAACAAATTAGCCATGGTTAATTTTCGTAAGGGTGTTTATCAGTCAGACTCATATAAAAATGTACATTAATCAGGTATGAAATATGGTCAAGAAAATAAAAATACTTGAGAATGCGGCAGGTTAGTGGGGAAATTTATTTATTATTCAGAATGCACATATGTAAGGGAAATATATTTTTAGTAACATTTCAGCAGGTTGAAGATGATTCATGTTAATGCAGAGAATATGATTAATTGTTTTTTTTTAAATGTAATAATAATCTGCGTTCTCATGAGAAACTGTCTGTATGTATGTGCGCTGAACACTAACTGGAAACTCCCGAGTCATAACAAGTAGAACGCGGAAATAGTAGTGCAAGTAGCCCATTGGAATAAAGACAACAGTTGACTTCAGCTACAAACATCAAGAGTCATTAGGTCTCTGTCAGCTAAATCTAAAACTAAAACCATAAAAAATGTGTTTGTCAGAATAAAATATACTTAACTGAATGAAATAGAACTCCTCAAACTTATGAAAAATAACAAATTAAATGGAAATGGAAAAGATGAAAATAAAAACAAATTTAAATTGTCAATAAAAACTACAATAGTATTTCTATGATACTAAAATAACTGCTGCTAACCTGATTAAAGCAAATGATAATGCTGGGGTCCCCGAACAACAACAACAACAACAACAACAACAACATAATTACAAAAGATTAGTCAATTTGTTGTAATTCCAAGTCATTGGAAATCTATCAATGTATCTATCAATAAAGGCTAATATATATTATCAAATGACCTGCACCATTATCAGATGACCTGCAGTAGCGATCCATCAGAGAATGGAGGGACTTCAACAGCTGTTTAGCCTGCAAGATTAGTCTATTTTGACTTACAAACATTACAATATTACAACATAAGGCAACCACTTGTAAGTCTGGAGCAATTGAGAGCAGTCGGTTACACAGCACATCAGTGAGCTTCATGCTTGAAACCATCCATGGCAGAGACTGTAATTTTGTCACAAAGGAAAACTGAACGATATTTGCATCTATACAAATGCATGTTAGACTAACAATATTATATTAATTGATGTTGGGCCAACTTGCCTGATTTTTATACTGAATAATGCTGCTGATTTGTTAATGGGTAAGTTCCCAGCATGCACTGAGGCATGAATAAATAATTTTTAGGTTTATTTGTTATATGATGAGTAGGGATGCACAATATATTGGTACCATATTAGTTATTGATACTGGATGTTTAATATACAGTTGAGGTCTAAAGTTTATACCCCCCTTTCAGAATCATTAGAAATGTTAATTATTTTACCAAAATAAGAGGGATCATACAAAATGCATGTTGTTTGTTTAGTACTGACCTGAATAAGATATTTCACACAAAAGATGTTTAACTATAGTCCACAAGAGAAAATGGTAGCTGAATTTATAAAAATGGCCTGGTTCAAAAGTTTACACCCCCTTAATTCTTAATACTGTGTTGTTACCTGGATGATCCACAGCTGTGTTTTTTGTTTAGTGATAGTTGTTCATGAGTACCTTGTTTGTCCTGAACAGTTAAACTGCCTGCTGGTCTTCTAAAAAATCCTTCAGGTCCCACAAATTCTTTGGTTTTTTAGCATTTTTGTGTATTTGAACCCTTTCCAACAATGACTGTATGACTTTGAGATCCATCTTTTCACATTGACGACAACTGAAGGACTCTTATGCAACTATTACAGAAGGTTCAAACTTTTAATTCTGATGCTTCAGAATTAAACACGATGCATTAAGGGGTGAAAACTTTTTAAATTTGAAGATCAGGGTAAATGCAACTTATTTTGGAAACATGTAACTATCTTCTGTACCCTCTGAAGGGCAGTATTAAATGAAAAATATTATATTTTACACAGCTGTGGATCATTAAGGTAGGAACACAGTATTACAAAATTAAGGCGATGTAAACTTTGCAAACTCGGTCCTGGAGGGCAAGTGTCCTGCAGAGTTTAGTTCCAACCCAAATTAGACACACTTGAACTAGCTAATCAAGCTTTTGTAGGCATAGGTCTACTAGAAACTTCCCAGCAGGTGTGTTGAGCCATGCTGGAGCTAAACCAAAGCCACTAGATGGCAACGGTCTGGCATACGTAGTAAAGGAGACCAGAGGCTGTATTTTTTTTTTTTTTTGAATGGATGTCAATGGAGAAGAGGCTTTACTATGCTGAATAAACAGCTTTTAGAGGAAACGGCTTATGATTTATTGAATCGACAGCCTATGTGCTAATCTTCAACATGTTTTACACTAAACAGTACTTTTGGATTTAACTTTTTAAAGTCTTCCATGAAAAAAAAAAATCTGTTTTATAAGAGAAGTCACTAACTTTTTGCAACAGGTGGGATTCAGCTTACGCCACTTCTTATTCATTCCTATCCGTAAATTGCCAAGGAGTGTCGCACAACTTTGACTGAAATTCAGTGACGTCAAGGCTGTAATGTGATTGGTTATTAAGGGATGTGTGATTAAAGCTAGCCGTTACACTTTCTCCAATAGCAAGTAATACAGACCCTCTCATCTCCCTATAGTAAGACAATCTCTGGTTAAACTCTGCAGAACACCACCCCTCCAGGACCAAGTTTGGGTGTCCCTGGTATATAGAATTAGGTCTTAAAGTGACAGCAGCCTAATATAATTTCGGTCTGTGTCCTTAAAGTCTGTGTATGTATGGATGCTTGCTCTAGCAGCTTAATTGAAATAACGAGACCAAGCTGTTTTGCAAATTATCACAACCAGGTAATATGCACTTACGTGATAAAGGCTTAGCTAGCTATTAAACTATAGGCTGTGGTAACTAACGTTAATGACAGTAACTCACGACTGAGCAGATGAACCCCTGATGCTAATGCGCTCTAGATATTACCTTAATGTTCGACTTAAAACAGCACTGCGCAGAATGATCAGTGTATGACATCAAAGTACCGCAAGAGCGAGTCGAAAGCATAATGAGCGATCTGCTCTCCGTAGCTCTCACTGTACTTTGCTTTTACACACCATCAAAGTCTGTGCAGCCCTGCTTCAAGTCAAACACACCTCTTAAAGTGTTAGGGGAGGGGCGATGCTCAGTGACTCCATTGCAGCATCCAGCCCAAAAAATCCTGAAAACGAAAATGATGAAAGCTATGTAAGGGTCTAACTCCACAATTAAGTAGTTCAGTCTTTGTAACACAGCAATGCATTTCTAACATTCATAATATGTTTAGAAACAATTCTCACAACTGACTTTAAACGGACTTTAATGGTAATCAAACAACAAAAGAAAAACACAGAATTACTCACTGAATCAGTTCAGTAGCTTTAAAAGGATTAATCTATATTTAATAAATACAAATAAATACGTCTGCTTGAAAGAATGAAGAATGTGCTATACAAGTTGTTATACAGAATGCATATATAACCTTGGGTCTTTTATTGAAAAGAAGCCCATGTTCTTGGTTCTTTATAGGAATTGGATCTTGCGTTTAGTGTAGGGACCATTTCTCACTATTAACTAGATGCTAATTAGCATGCATTAGCACTATTAGTACTTATAAAGCACATTAATGCCTTATTCTGGTTTTAATTTAGATTCAGAATCAGATTCATTCTGACCATATTTTAGATCCCTTAATCGTACCCCATACCTAAAATTAACAACTACCTAACTAACTATTAATAAGCAGCAAATTAGGAGTTTACTGAAGTCATAGTTAATAGAGTGAATTGTTCACCAAACTAAATGGTGACCATTTTTGTTTTTTCAAAGTGTGTGTGGTGCTTAGGTCAAAGGTCAAAATATCTTGTATAACAATTCCACAATAGCGCTTGCAGGGTTCTATTTGTGGTAATAAACGAACTGTAACACCTAAGTTCATAAGGAGAAAAAGTGAAATTACCCTACTGATGCATCGCTGCGGCTCAATTAGTCCTCTAGTTCCTATGCAACCTTTGTGGGGCTACAAATTATAGTCTGAGGTGCAATATGTTTCAAGGACAAAGGACAGATCAATTGGCTATCTGGGAGTTGGAAATCTCACAGCCGGCACAAAAGCTGTGTGGTGCCGCGTGTATTAAAAACCTGAAAGCTGTAAGGCGCCAGCTTACTACAGCCCCTGAGACATGTCCCGAAGGTGTTGTTAGCTGATTATCCAATTAAATTAATTCAACAGCACATATTTAAGCAATAGCGAGGCACTTTGAATCATGCCTCGTTTCCTTAAAGTGTTTAAAAGTCAAGGTTGAGGCTCATTTGTTTGACATACAGTCTAGGTTATTTTCAACTTTCAACAACCCAGAAATGTGGCTCCATATGACACAATTAATGTTTCTTACCTCAAGGTACACCACCCAGGGCATAACTAATGTGGCCACGAGAAGATCTGCCACCGCCAGGCTGACAATGAGGTAATTAGTGGTGGTCTGCAGCGCTTTCTCTCGGGAGACTGCCATACACACCAACACATTGCCGAAGACAATGACAAAGATGAGGAGAGTCAGGAGCATGGCATAGTAGTTATACTGATGCTTGGCCTCACAGCTTGTGCTGTTGAGGGCCCCGGTCCCGTTGTCATAATAAGTGTCATTGTAGGGATACTCCGTGAGGAAATCCATGAGCTGTGGCCAGGGAAGAAGCCTGAAACTGAGAGACATATTTCAATGTCAGTGAAGCCGCAAACATGGAATGAAACCAAGCAGTAGTACGCCAACACAAAGGAAAATGTTATTGATCAGAGGTTGCTCTATCATATCTCACTAGAGTTTTCGGTTGTGTTTCATTTATAGCAGACATGTGTAATTTATAGGCCATGTTCTTCACCAAATGGAACCAAAATTAGGATTGTCTTCAAACAGCATTTTCTGCTTTTTTGTTTTTGGCGTAGAATACAAATTGTAATTGCAATATTTTATCTCACAATTCTGACTTTTTCTTTGCAATTCTGTTTATACCTTGCAATTCTGACTTTTTTTCTCAGAATTCTGAATTTACATCTCACAATTCTTATTTTTTGTCTCTAAATTCTGAGTTTACATCTTGCAATTCTGCTTTTTTTTTGGTTACTGACATAGAATAAAAATAGTGATTGCAACACTTTATCTCACAATTCTGACTTTTTCCTTGCAATTCTGAGTTTATATCTTAAAATTCTGACTTTCTTCTTACTGTATGAAGCATTTTACTCAGAATTCTGAATTTACATATCTCACAATTCTCATGTTTTCTCTGAATTCTAAATGTACATCTCACAATTCTCACATTTTGTCTCTAACTTCTGAGTTTACATTTTGCAATTCAGCTTTTTTGTTTGTTTGTTTCTGCCATACAATACAAATTGTAATTGCAACATTTTATCTCACAATTCTGACTTTTTCCTAGCAATTCTGAGTTTATATCTTGCAATTCTGACTTTTTTCTCTCTCAGAATTCTGAATTTACATCTCACAATTCTTAATTTTTGTCTCTGAATTCTGAGTTTACATTTTGTAGTTCTGCTTTTTCTTTTGGTTTCTGCCATAGAATAAAAATTTTAATTTATCTTACAATTCTGACTTTTTTCTTACCATATGAAACTGAAAATTCTGACTTTTTTCTTGCTGCTCTGAGTTTATATCTTACGATTCTGACTTTTTTCTTACCGTATGAAACTGAAAATTCTGACTTTTTTCATGCTATTCTTAGTTTCTATCTTACGATTCTGACTTTTTTCTCAGAATTCTGAATCTACATATCTCACAATTCTCATTTTTTTCTCTGAATTCTAAATGTAGATCTCACAATTCTCACTTTTTTCTGCCATAGTATAAAAATTGTAATTGCAACATTTTATCTCACAGTTCTGACTTTTCCCTTGCAATTCTGAGTTTATATCTTACAATTCTGACTTTTTTCCCTCAGAATTCTGAATTTACATCTGACCATTTTTAATTTTTGTCTCTGAATTCTGAGTTTACATCTGAGCAATTCTGCTTTTCTTGAGTGTCTGCCACAAAATAAACATAGGAATTTCACTTTTTTATCTCACAATTTAGACACTTGTTTTTACACAATTCTGAGATTCTGTCTAACAATTCTGAAGTCACAATTCTAAAAAGAAACTGCAATTTCCTTTCTTGATTATTTTATCCCATGACAGAAGCAAACTTCCATGTTCATAGCCCAGAATTGGTCTTGGAAGAATTTAAAAAAGGTTTGAGTTTATATAGACAACTTAGACTTTTAATAGCATCCTTAATAGTATCTTTGCATTTCAAGTTTAAATTAGGTTTCTGGAGTCTTTTCAACTGGACAAAAATGAGAAGCAAAGTCTTCATTTGTATTTAATCTCACTGCTGTCTAGGAGAAATAACCGAGTTATTAAAGAGATCTCATCTATGTTTTTACCTTCCCATTGGAAGCTCTGTTTAATCTCTGGAACAGGAACAGAACTAAACTTAATGGATTAAACAGTCATTTAATGAGAGGTCATTTATATTCACACAAAATGTTTTGTGACTGTATGAGGACAGATTCAATTTGATACAGTTACAAAAACGGTGAGACGCTGAGGAAAAGAAAATTAATGAGAACGGGGAATCATGAGCGCTCTTGCACACTGTGAGTAACACTGAGCATTGTAAAATCACAGCATTCACCTGGCACTTACACAATCACACCCTTCTTCATTTCCTATGTATAATATTTGAGACACACACATTACAGAATATATCTTCTATCCTTCCTCCAATTTCTCCTCTAAGCTCCATAACATTGGACAGCTGCTGAAACATGATTGATTTTTTCTGTGTGAATAGTGGCATAATAGCGGTCTTGTATTGATTTGGAATTTACACAGCAAGATCTATTCCTGCTCCAAAATCAACATCTCAAACCTACAGGAAATAGCAGAGAGACTGAAACCGCAAGCTACCGAAGCTTAGGGACAATTATCATATATATTACAAATATACAGTACATATATTGAAATAATGTTTGAGTGCCTCCATAAAATAACAAAATATACCATTTTCTTAGTATGCCCAGGGCTAATTGTCTCAAGGGACACTATGGTTGCCATAAATATGTATATCTCAGTATTTATAAAGTCAGAAATCCAATTACACAAATTCTTGCTTTCTCTAGCAGTGGTTTTGTACATTGGTTTCGAAAATCTAGTCCTTAAACTAGTACATTTTATATCAATTCTCTACTTAAATCTAAAATTACAATATCAAATTATTTTGATACTGAATTAAGTAACATGAACACAATAAAACACTCATATACATTAGAAAAGAGATGTCGATATAATAAAGCATTTTAAATGTAAAGTTCTAAAGAATATTTTCACACAACAATTGTGAATGTGTCAAAGACTCTATAATGAACTTTTTGTTCCTTAAATGTCAAAAATAGACACATGATGAGGAATATTCACTGGAGTATAAAAGTGTGAAATTGTACTGCTGGATAAGGTGTAAATCAACACACACTACTCTCCTGAATCTCCTGAATTAGACATGCATTTTGGTGTGGAAATTCAGTCTCATCTACGTTCATCCTCAATCAAATGCTTTGCACATGTGAGTGACAGTTTATTTAATCCGGCATGTCACCGCCTTCTCACATTCATCCTCTCTGTTACACAGGTTTTCCAATATTTGCCCTCTTTAAGTCTAAAGCCTATTGTTGTTGAGCTTTAGAATATTCTGCTTCTGCTTAAAGCACTGAATCCTCAAGAGAGTCATCATTTTATGTCTTGTTAAACCAACGCTTTCTTGTGATGACAAGTCGGCACACAGTTGAACCATATGTTGCATTATAAGACACTTACAAATGATAATAGGAAAGTCTAATGAACCAAGAAAAACACAAATGTTCAATCATCAAGGCAAAAAAAAAAAAAAAAACAAACAAAAAAAAACAAAAAAATCAATACGCAGTCCTTCACCCTTTTCACTTCCATAGAAAGAAAAAGTAAGACAAGACTACAAACAGAGAACAGAGAATAAAACAAATGGCCTTTTACAGAAACAATCTCCCTGGTCCTTTTATAGCAACAATCTATATTCGTTGCCCTCCACCCTTACCCAGAATCACCTCTGTGAATGTATGTGTGACGGCGGCGCCACAGATTCAGTGGAGCAAGTGAGGGCCGCTGATTGATGCAAACTGCCTGACAAAATGATGTCTGTGTCAAACACAGCAGAGAGGATCTTTCATCCAGCTATGACCCAACAAGAATCAATGAATCTCTTTGAAGCACTCATCGTCTTCCCTTTGCTCAGGATTGTTCATCTGAATTGCTCGTCTCACTTATTTAAAATCCTAAATGACTAGGGTGTAATATAGGTATTTTAATTTTAATAATTTATTAGAAAAAAATAAAGTCAGTCATATTCAGTCAGTGACGTTTACAGAGCTTGTTGTGCCAGTTCATAATAAAATGTTTACTTCAATATTCCTGACATGAAAAAAAAATTCTAAAATTTAAATTCAGGCTTTTCTTACGAAAAACAAAACTGTAGTACAAAAATAAAACAATGCCAATATTACAAAATATAACATTAAAAACGGTATAAATCACTTGTTTCTATAAAGAAACATTGTTCAACAGTGACACCAGCAGCTACAGTTACAAAAAGGAAAATTTGCCCATTATTTACTCATCTTCCAGGCATCCTAGGTGTATATGACTTCTTTCTTTCAGATGAATGCAATCGGAGTTATATTAAATATATAAGTTATATATCTTGGCACATCCAAGCTTTAGTATTGCATAGGCAGGTGTTTCTCTTCATAAATCCAAAACAAGTCCATTAAAGCGCATCCATCTATAATAATCCATCTAAAACAGCTCCGGGCGGATGACGTAGGGTGTATGCGTTGTGCATGAGTCTCGCACAAACCAATGTTTGTTTACAGGAGCAAAGGCCTCCATGTACGACCAATTGCTGCAAGCCAGATTAAAATGATTATTATGTTTTAGATATGGATATTGTTTTTACATTTGACATAATATTTTCACTTTTTATTATGGATGGATACACTTTATTGGACTTGTTTTGGACTGATGAAGAGAAATACCCGCACATGCCATTCTAAAGCTTGCCTGGATAATTTTTAATATAACTCTGATTGCATTCGTCTGAAAGAAGGAAGTCATTAACACCTAGGATGCCTGGAGGGTGAGTAAATAATGGGCTAATTTTCAATTTTGGGTGAACTATTCCTTTAATAATTCACAATTTAATAAGTATAAAATGTAATGTATTGTTAGTTTCCGGGCGCAGGTGTATCAACGACATTTTATATGATGTTGGTTTTGTATGTGTCACCGCAGTTCTGCCTTGAAATGTCCGTTGTGTGGCACTATAATTCTAATGCTCTGCGATGTTTTAAAATAACATCTAATCGGCACTATACCTAAACCTACCCGACAGTATGAAAAAAGCATGTGATATAAAAACGTGAGTTTTTCATCGTGAGTCATGTTTTTCACAGGATTCGTAGCCAAAGATTCCATATCCTAAGTCCAATTCTATGCTGGCTGAGGTACAGAGCAAGCTTGTTACATCCAGTGTTCTGACAATTTGTGCTACCCTGTCATGTACACCTACCACAACCCTAAACCCACCTGTACAGTATTAAAAATACAGTATTGGTAGCATTAACTGATATCAGCTGTAATCATAACTGTGTAATCATAACAAGTGCTCACTGTTTTACCGCCTCTAGTGTTAATTTCTGTTGGAAACTGCAGTGATATGTACTTATTGGTACATATTTTATTCCCACAGGTATGTTTTCGTCATGAGACCAGGTTGGATTGGTTCACGCGATCCCATCTTTTGTTTCCATGCATGTTCCACATTCACGAATCAATCTGAATGGACAACATAATGGCGTTAATTGGAAGGCTAATTTAAAAGTAAGTAAACAACTTGCACACTTAGATATAACAACTTTGTTACATCAAAATAAGACTTAAAATGACATGAAAACATGATCTGTGGGAGTTTTTAGTGAGTAATCAGCTTGGTGAAATATAAGGTTTATCGCTGTGTCTGTGACCAATATTTACCGAGTTTTGATGACTGATGATTCAGAAAAAAAAAAAGAATAGCTGAACATAAGTTCTCAAATAAAATATATTGTATAATATATAAACTTATATAAACACAATATTTATTGCATTATGTAAATATATAAAATATATATTTTATTGTTCAATGTTTATTTAACCAAGAAGATAAAAGTGACTAAGACATGAATTTACATTTGAAGTTTGGGTTCAGTACGATTGTTGTGTTTTTGAAAGCGGTCTTTTACCAAAGCTGCATTTATTTGATGAGATGTAAAGTAAAACATTAATATTGTGAAATATTATTACAATTTAAAATAACTGTTTTAGTTTTAATATATTTTAAAACGTAATTTATTAATGTAATGGCAAAGCTGATTTTTTAGCATCATTACACCAGTATCCAGTGACACATTATCATTATCAATTATCATTACCAATGTTGAAAACAGCTGTGTTGCTTAATATTTTTGTGGAAACCATGATAGATTTTACAGGATTTTCTGATGAACAGAAACTTCAAAAGAGCAGTATAGAAACAGAAATACAGATTTTTTTTAAGTAACTATATAATATATACAGTTACAAATAGACACATTATTGATGTAACAACTGTTTACATCTATAATACACACACATATATATGCTAATCCCTGCGTGTCTTTGATCTAAAGTATGACTGACAGGACCATGTATTTCAGTGCTCCAGGCCTACAGTACATCTGTTATCAGGGTCCAACTACTGCCGGTCTGCACTTTGCCTCTTGGGAAATCTAGGCAAGGGCAGAGATGGATTAAGCTTTTGAATCAAAATTAATGCTGGGAAGGAACAAGGTGATTTCTGCTTCTGCTAGGTAACAATTATCCTCAAACATCCTTCACCAATCAATAGCATGTGACACTTTGATTTGACTGAATGAAGGCTGGTTTTCTGCAGCAGAGGATCGCTGATATTCCGTCGCTCCCTGATTAGCTGTCCAATACATCTCGATCTAGTTGGATACAGTATTTGACATGTTTTTCATGGCCAGAGAGCCGTGTTTCTGACACTGTATGATCGTGATCGCATAAATGAGAACTGAGCCCCCAGACAAACCAGTGGCTGGTAGATACACAGTGGGACTAGATTCAGCAATAGGACAGTGTGGAAACTACAGAGAAAGAAAAAGCAATTTCAGTGTCATTTTCTTCATATCCGCCCCCCACCCACAGTAAAAGTGGTCTTTTCGTGATACGCACTTGAACATATGATGGGGGGAAAAGATTGTATTGCAATTTCTGCAGGCAAAGCATCATTCAACTCATATCTTGCAGCAACCAATATGTGCAATCCGTGGCACTGGGAAGAAGGAGGATATCGTATTGCAGGAATGATGTAGCGAATGGAGATATATTGGGTTGTGGAAATAATCGAGAAGGCTACTTTTCAAAGCTTCAGAGTGTCGATACAATTTAGCCACTTAGCAGTTGTTCCTAAATTTGACTTAAATCAAGGCTTTTCAAACTCTTTGATGTCAAGGGCCCCAAGATATGATGATTCCTCTATTTATAGAGTGCAACAGTCAGGTTCGGGAAGTAAAAATACAATTCTTTTTCTCCACAGGGGAATTGATTTTTAATGATAACTTATAAATCTTTAAAGACAGACCTACTGTGCGCTACAAGGCTGTTAATAGATGGTACATGCTATTGATAAAACCATCATAAAACTAAATGCCCTGCACATGACATGTAGAGAAAAACATATTTATTATGATCACAAATTAAGAACTAATTTGCTCCTTGTATTATTTCATTCCCTCATTTAAGTAAATCATGATCATGTTGTACTAATTTGTTCATAGATTTTAATTAAATCAAAATGACAGGAATGAATTAGCAAAATGTGGGCATGATTTATTAAAATGAGAATACAAATAAAACAAGGAATTATAGAATTCTTAATCAATGGCCATGACATAAATAATCATTTACTGATTGCCCCAAACACAAGTATGCAAAAACTCCACCTACAGCAGGTTGAAAAGACAACAACTTTGGGTCACTGTCTATTTTGCACCTACAATAATTATGGAATTTTTTGTCTTTTGAAAGCTGCATTAAAAAAGCCGCCTCTGATTGAAGGGGCATGGTGCCTCTGATATTTACCTTTAGCATTCAGTCAGCAGTCTTTTCAAACCAACATAAGCATTACTAAGCAGTGTTTAAGCAGAAAACACAGCAGCAAGGGAAATGTGCATTTTACTTATGATATTACCTGTCAAGCTTCTATGATAATTCAATCATACCATGCAAAGCCTGTGAATGAATTACTGTTTTTAGAAGACCCATCTGGAATATAAATTTACTCTTAAGAAAGTCTTTCTCCATAATTTAATGATAAACAGGAAGCAAACTGGGGAACTGTTGCACGTGTGTGTGGTTACTGAATATGATTTTGTCTTTAGAGATTAGAAATAAACAGTAAAAAATAACTTTTTTTTTTTTTGACAGTCCCAAATTGTGCACATGATGTGTACAGATTTGTGATTTGTATTGTCTATAAAGACCACAATGACTTCAAAAACTCAAAATATTGTGCCAACAACAACAAAAAATCTAATTTCTTCCAGATGTATTATTATTATTATTATTACTATTGTTTGGGTAAAATCTTAAAGGAGAAGTCCACTTCCAGAACAACAGTTTACAGATAATATACTCACACCCTTGTCATCCAAGATGTTCATGTCTTTCTTTCTTCAGACGTAAAGAAATTGTTTTTTTGAGGAAAACATTTCAGCATTTTTCTCCATATATTGGACTGGTATGGTGCCCCGAGTTTGAACTTCCAAAATGCAGTTTAAATGCAGCTTCAAATGATCCAAAATGCAGTTCTAAACGATCCCAGCCGAGGCAGAAGGGTCTTATCTAGCGAAACGATTGGGTATTTTCATTTAAAAAATACAATTTAAATAAATTTCCGATAAATCTCCCTCAACTTCAAAATCATTTCAAAATCATCCTACATTGCTGCAGAAGTTCCGACCAAGTCTTTGCAAAGTGAACATGCAAAGAAGATCAAACACCTTTAACAAAAAGGTAAAACAGCGATATAAGACAATTTTGAAGTTGAGGGAGAAAATACGTCAGAGTTTTTTGACATACCCTAACTGTCTTGAGCTAGAATAGACAGCTCAGGGAGAGTAAGACAAGACGAGCATTTGACATTAAAAAAGTATATAAATTGTAGAGCTTCTAGCTTGAAAGAAAAATAATTTTTCTAACATCTTTGCAGTATTTATGGGTTCTTTGAGTTTATGGGTCCAAAACCACCTTGGGTGTGCATGATTTTCTAATAATTCAATGGCCCATCATCAATTGTTCCTTATATAATGTGATTTATTGTAATTAATGTAACTATACATGCATTCAAACATAAAACAGGTGCGAGTTTGCTGTGGCTTATGGAAAGTATTTGTAAGGTTTTAAACACAGTGTGTGCCATTGTACAGACTAGGTTTATCCCTCACGACCTTATTTTCATTCAAGAAAAAAAAAAATGTCATATACAACCCAAAACACACTCAGCCACAGTCAGAAATAAAAGAGGTGCATTTTCTGCTCTTAAGGTCCCCTTCACCAAGATACCTACTCCTTTACCCCCACCCTTGAATTTATACATTTACTACATCGATGAATAAAGTCAAGTCCTGCCCTATAATTTTTCACATTTTAAAACCTGTTTCACACTGAAATATGTCACATTACATAGATCAGCCATAACTTCTGTTACATGACTTTAAGTTTGCTAAGCAGAGTATGGACACTAATTATGAGAAATCAAAAATCAAAAATCAAAATGGCAAGATCCACTAGAGGTTTGCTTTTCGTACATTTCAACTGACATTGTGTTTTTCTAGTTGTAAAGGTTATATACAGGGCTGTCCAAACTTGGTCCTGGTCCTTGGATTAGCTCCAACTTCCCTCAACACACCTGCCAGGGGGTTTCTAGTATGCCTAGTAAGAGCTTGATTAGCTGGTTCAGGTGTGTTTAATTGGGGCTGGAGCTAAAATCTGTAGG